>DWDU01003909.1:0-11203 GCA_018245575.1 Jemadia suekentonmiller
TGAAACGTGGGAGTGTTCTACACTCCTCTGCCTACCTCTTCGGGGATTACAGGCGTGATGTTACGTTTTTTTTAATAAATCTAAATACCACATAATATTTCTTACTTTACATACACATATGAATTATGCCTAACATTATCCCTGCACTTTTACTTTCTGAACAAGCAATTAACATATTATTCATTATTATATTACCTGGTTTTGTATAATTTCACATGTAATAATAGTTTATGCAAACTTCCGGTGGCGCCACAATCACTGATGTCGATTACCGCAGCAGAAAAATGTAAAAAGCGTGGTACGATGTTAAAAAATACCATTTTTATTTATTTAAAGTACTTGTGTGGTTATTAACGGCCCGTGTATTAATCCACCAATTAAAACTTCGCTTATGCAAAAACGCTCTCGAAACAACTTGTTAGGGATTTCAGTTTTGGCTTCGTTCTTACCTATTTAAAAAGTTTACCTTCATTCTCGGCGTTATACATGCGAATCTAAACGAACTTGTACGAACTAATTAACTGTTTATTCTTTAGGTACTCTGCTTGCAATAAAGCGATAGTTTAAGTTTCCAACTTGTGTTACCTAGGCTATGATCCGCATTTATTTTCATTCAGTTCCTAGACTCTTTGGAACATGCTAAAAATATAACATTTTATTAAACATGTAATAATTACATAAGTACTGCTTACGACCATATTAATTAGTATTAATAATTAATTCTCGTATATTTATAACAATTAGGCATTCGTGTTTTTAGTACACCACAATTGAGTAAATGAAATTATTTCACACTTAACTAGAGACATTTTTGTTACTAATTACGAATAAACTATAAAAAAAATGAGAGCATTAACCAATTAACACTTATATCCTTGTTTATATTATCTGCGTTGCGTTACGAAATGTATGGCTTCTTGCAAGTGTGTAATAATAAAATATAATACGGTATAGAACATCGCTTCAAAATAAACATCATTCACCCTCCTATATCCATGGTTACATTAGATCGTATCAAGTGTGTGTGTGTATGTATGTATGTGTGTCTGTGTGTGTGTTTGCACCGCTTCATACTGTGACACCCCGACTAGTAACATACTCATACATATAATATGTACCACATTACTAAACTATCGAGTATATTTCCTAATAGGTATATAGTTTATTGCAAGTAAACCAAAATTTGATGATATTAAGAAAAGTTAATATCATCACAACAATATCAATAACAATATATATAACAACAATATATAACAATAACAATATATATAACATAACGTTAATAATAACCTTAATAAAAGGAAAATTAATACTGATGAACTGAGTTTAACGTACAGTATCAAATGAAAACATAACATCACGACTGTAATCCCCGAAGAGAGAGACAGAATAATGTAGAACACTCCCAGTTCACCAGTTACGTTTACGTCCCACTATGAAATAAGCTGTGAGCCTATTGCCATACACCGGGCACATATCCAGACTCTGAGCCACAGCTAGAAAGCCTAAATTAGAAAAATCCTGGAGTGGCCCACCCCGGGGTTTGAACCCAGGATTTCCTGATTGGCAGTCACGCTTGTAACCAACATGATCATCGAGGCAGTAAAGTGACAAATCTAGATAAAATCTCACACAAACGTGAGAGTGTGCTACACTCCTCTCTCTACCTCTTCAGGGATTACAGGCGTGATAATACGTTTCTTTCTTAAAAGCAACATAATTATGCATATTAGAGAATGTATAAAGAGACAGGTCGTAACATTAGTAAATCTAAAAACGGGAACTCGTGAGCTATAGTTATTATAGCCATGTAAAAGTTCGCATTCAAGGAAGCCACGTACTTTTTCAGGGCGCCTCTCGGAGTTTGCGCCGACACTCATTTGCTAAAACATCCGCCTGTAGGCTTCGTGTAGAGTTAAGAAAGGTATGCAAGTCGCACGTTGTATTGAAATTTTATTGATGTTTTAAAATATTATTTCCATCTATTGAATTAGACGTAATGACGATATTCAAATTAAAGCTTTAGACTCGATGTCTTAAAAGATTTGTAAAAATATTATTGTTCATTCTGAATTTGATTAATTGATCGACAACGTCCAATCCCTACCTTACGCCATGAGCCCAGGTCTAGACTATAGAAGACATATAGTAATAAATATTGCAGTTTCTTACTTTGAGGGTAAAATACGACGACACGGTTTCATTCAATAAACACTTTTGAACATATTTCTTTAATTGAAAAACATCAAATTTAGTGTATTCAAATCTGGGTCCATTTCAACTATTTCGAGCTCTTCGTAGTCTAGTGATGAATGCTGAAAGTTAGTCTATGTCACGACGCGGGAAAAAATCACGCGCTATTTAAGGTACACTTACTAAACGTTCGACTTTCCTATTTCTAGGAACAAACATTTCAATATCCTATTCCTAGCCGATGTTCAACTGTTAATTTATAAATACTTTCTTTTTAATCAACATTAGCTACTATGGTCTAAGTAATTATTTTTAATATTGCTATAGCTGGTGGAAACAATGAAGTCTATAGTCACTTATTCAGAAGGAGTGGAAATTAGTTAATTATACCTAAAATTAGGATGTGTCAATATTTTTTATACAATAGCTGTCGTAGGTTTACCTAAATTGCGATTGTCGACACGTCATTAATATTAAAATGTAGTTGCAAATTCCTGGTACAGAAATGTGCCTTAACGGAAATAACCGACTAGAGCGCTCTCCTGATCGACAGCAAGGACTCACCAAAATTGAATAAACGTTTTTCTAAAAGCCAGGTACGTGCAATGCTACTAAGAACATTTAAAGTGTATTTTTTATTATTTCTGGTAACCTTTCGTTTTTTAACTCCCCGTGACAGCGAGGCGGATACTAAAAGTTAGTCTACTAAGATACTAAACGCTACTTAGGAAGCTAAAAAGTTAACTTGATTTAGAACTGTGTTTTGTTTATGTAAGATTAAAACATCAATCGATTTAGTAACTTTTAAAGAAGATATTGCCTCCGTAATATTAATAATGGTCATACTTAATTATACCAACATTTATCATGTTTTAGGCGCTCATACAGTCATTGCAATTTTTTTCTTAACGCGAAATCTGCTCACAATTTAAGCTAGGAGTTTTACGAAGAAGTCACAGGTAAATCCGGCCAGGACAACTAACTTAGCAATAAATCCCAAATGACGATTCCGTGCACCATAAAAAAAAGATTCCTAAGCTGAAAGCGATCCGACAACGCATTTACGAGTCGAGGACTATCCGAACATCCTACAGATATTTACAGGCTTGATGGTGTAATAAAAGCGCAAATAATATCGGTAAACGTTTCACATGTAAAGCCAAGGGCATAAAATTGCTGAAGTAATTCAAGTAGATCCTATTTTATCTCATATCGACGATTTAAAAGTTAATAACACAATAGTAGAAAATGACATTTTCTAATGAGCTTTAATTTATTTTTACATAACATCGTTACATCACGCCTGTAATCCCCGAAGAAGTAGACAGAGTAATATAGTACACGCCCACGATTCACCAGTCACGCTTACGTCCCGCTATGGAATAGGTGATGAGCCTATTCACATACATCGGGCACATATTCAGACTCCGAGCCACTACTAGAAAATCTAAATTCGAAACATCCAGCAGTGTCCGACCCAGGGATTAGCATCCAGGACCTCCCGATTAGTAGTCACGCTTGCAACCAACACTACCAAAGTGAGTTATTTATTTGTGTTTTTATTACTATGTATATATTATATATGTATTAAACCCCGTGGCGCTATAATCTGCACGACACATATATACTACAATAGTAATAGGAATTCATAAATTGACACTAGGATTCAGGATCCTTAGGAGAACGCGAGTATAATTTAGTGCATGTAAAGCAGATGCCGCGTTAACAGTTCGCAACGAGCGCGCATAGTAATGTTATTCAATCCTTGTAACAGTGAAAAGCGGGGACTGAAGCCGACGACGAACTAAAAAGACGAAACCTGTGTATTTTTCAAACAAATCCGTTCGCGGCAAAAGTTGTACCGACGACGGATCCGCCTCGTCCGCCTTTTCCTACGATCTGAATTGCAAATGTACGCGATGACGGCTTTATAGAACTAAAAGTGTCGGGCAAACTTCGGATTAAACTTCCCCGCAGGTATAGAAACAAAAACCTCACTTACAATTATGATAATTTACATCGCGTCGCATCTTACCGGATTGAATTTGCATGACCGGTATCCATGGCTGTGTCAACTGAGCTACCTTGCCTGTTGAATAATGCAGCCGCACCACTTACCTGAGGCATTAACATATTTATTAATAAAATAAATGTCAGTCGTCCGCGCCTCTCGACGGTCGGGCGACGAATGGTCTAGCCACTGTTGATATTGCAGATTTCGAAACTTGGCTAGCTCCCGGGAATTGTTTCAATACATGGCATTCATTAAATAAATCAAGTTGGAATAACGAGCGATATTCATTGAACCAATGTCTAATATTTAACACAAATATAACGAGAGCGAATGTTTGCTTCGGCGTTAAGCAAACAGAGTAACATTGATCTAGTTAATCAACGTAATGTTCAGGAACGCCCAAAACTCCTGATTCTAATAGAGACGATCAGTTGCCTTAAAACTAATTTCACTCTCGGTCTCGTCAGTCTTTATGTATATAAATGTAACACATGTTAAACCGTAACATACTAATTTGTACCCTGCACTCGAAATCGTATCTGGCAATTTTTTCCGAATTTCCTTCGCGGGTTTATAATGTTCAACTTTATCGAAAAGATCTTCGGAGCGACGCAAAAATTTAAAACAAATACATAGATTATTAGGTAAGTGACCGTCTTTTCCCATTAGCGATGTGGAAATATTTCACTTTGCCATTACTTATGTAGTGTAACCCCAACCCACACTTAGTCAGCGTGGCAGACTATGGCCTTTACCCTCCCATTCTGAGAGGAGACCCATATTGCAACAGAGAAACGATAACAGGGTCGGAAAAAAATATATATGTGAACACTTAACCATAGTAAAATCTAGCTAGTATTTATTGAGGCTTTTCAGCTCTATCACAGATTAGTATTTGGAATTAGTAGAATTATTTAATATTATTATATATAGAAGTTAAATTACATTCATTACCTAAAGTTAAACATAACTATGGCCCATATAAAATTCTCCAAAATTTAAACGATATTTCCAGAACATATCCAGCCAAAAGTCCTTTGTAATGCCATATATCATTAGATTTCCCAGCGGTATACCTTAAAAGCATCCGAAAGTCGTAAGGTGTGGTAAGCACGAACGTTAAATGTATAGCAAAATTAAATACGTGAATTGCAACCAAATCGTCCGCTTATAAAAACCTAAAAAGAGTCTGTCTCTTGACCTTTATTTATCGATCCCAGGGGGCGAACTCTGTCCAAGACAAAAAAATCGAAATGTACAAAATAATATGGTTCATTGCCATGACTTCGGTCTAACTCATGCGCTGGGAGTGTATCTAGTTTACCTTCGGCAGACTACTTGGTCGCATCTAGCTAAAAGTTCTTAAAGTATTATAATGTACGTTTCTATTCTTCCCAACGCATGTAAAACTATATAATTATTAACAACATATATTAAAAACATTAATTGACATAACATCATCAAATATTTATGGAAATAATAATAATAAAAATAACAATAAAGATAAAAAAACAAAGATTTACATTAATATATAAAAGTGATATTAGTAATTTTTATTTGTGGCATTAGTTCCATTTCATTGGGTTTATAAATGCTTTCTGAATACGAAATCGATTCCTGGCAGAGCATTCGTTACTCAGCTGAACATTACACCAAGTTGTAAATGTGTACTAAATTATAGTAGTGTTTATGAGATATAAAGAATCTTTATGAATAAAAATATAATCTCTCTTCCGGGATTGCTGGCGTGATGATCTTACGTAGAATACACATACGACTCCTACACATTAACTACCTTTGTAGTTTTAGTCCAATTAGGCCTAGAGTACTATTACATTTAAACCTAAACGTAAAGGTAACTTCACGCCTGTATCCCCAAAGAGGTAGGCAGAGGAGTGTAGTATACTCCCATGTTTCACCAGTTATGTTTACGTCCCACTATGGAATAGTTGGTGAGCCTATTGCCATGCACCGGGCATAAATCCAGCCTCGAAGTCACTACTAGAAAATCTAAATTAGAAAAATTCTATAGCGCCCGACCCGGGAATCGAACTCAGGACCTGCCGACCGGTAGTCGCACTTGCAACCAACACGAGCAACGAGGCAGTCACTATTACCTTTCTTACCTATAATCTTTCAAAATTTACTTAAAATTTACAACCATTTCAAACAATTCACAAGCATTTGCAGCACCCGCATACCATTATATAACTGTGACAAGTTCAACATCGAGTTACATCATATATGCATGCATTTCGCATATTAACCGATAGCACGCTTTAAATATGAACCAACGGTTTAATTATCGTACTATTTATGATTGAACGGTTACTAAATAAGCTTTATTTCCCATAAAAAAATCAAAACTACAAAAGTAAAGACCTTAATTATCTTATAGTTAACCTCTAACAACGAAAGCGATAGAAAAGGTGAAACTATTCTTTTAATATATTTTATAAATGTTTTTTATTTATATGTATCTTAAATAAATTGTTTATCTATTGAAATAATGTATTAAATACTGGTATACCTTTCTTTAACATTCGATGTTTATCATTTAGTGCGTTTGCTAAATCAAGTATTAGCGTTCAAATTAAAAATTTATATTCTATATGTACTTTATCGCCTTTGTCATCATTGTCATCTCATCTGCCTTTGCTGTTCCACGGTTGCGTATAGGCCTCTCGCAGGGTGTCTCAGAACACTCGGTTGTTCGTCGGTTCCGTTCATATGCTATTGTCTGCCTTGTTAAGGGAAACATGTCAGACTATGTTTTCCTGTACGCGGTGTCCATTGCAGAACTCGTGTATCCCTGCTGTCATTAGTTATTCGTCATGTTCGACTAACTCACTGCCTCTTCATCTTTATTTCGAATTTCAGCTCTCTAGAAGAACTCCGTGCATGGCTTTTTCACATAATAAGAAAATTCTTTTTATACATGTAGTCATAGCATTTTTTGTTAATTCTCCTTTCCATAATTTAAATTTATCATTATTAGAATTTAATATGCAAGCACTTAGCTCCTTGCAGTCTGTACAAATAGTTTTATTCGCAGATCTGAAAGGTTTTTAGACATGCAATGAATTCAACGAAAAACTGTTGACGTTGTAGTTTAGAGCTTATAACACATCTATCAATCGAATGATAATGATGATAATATAATGATAATAACGATGAAGCAACTCTAAAGGAATCATACTAAAAATCTTCTCAAGTACATGCGAGCATTTACTTGAGAAGCGAGCATTATTCGGTAACAATGTTCATTAATTCACTGGTAGGATGTGATGGTGTTTGCGAACAATGTCTGAGTGTGTCGCTGTTGCGGTGTCGCTAGATTTAATTCAGCCGCAACGAATTAATTGTCTCTAATTCGTGTGAATGTATGTGTCGTCTCTTTATCAGCAGAATTAAGTAATATTTTGTGAACGAAATATTTGCGTGTGTCACTTATTCTTTAAATTTAATGCAAAAATATACTTATGAAAAATCACGATAACTTAAATAGAAATACTTACTGTATCTATGAACGTTCGAACCAAAGAACAACCAACCTGTACGTGGGGTTAACAAATGCCTGGCTGTATTTGGAACGCTCTCCAGCCTAGAGAGTGCTTACTAGTATTAATACATCGTCATTATTTTGCAATGTCTTTTACTCCTTCCTAGAATTATTTGCGTTGGAGTACCTTAAGGCTTTTCTATATCTTTCCTAATTTTCTTTTAAACAAAGATATATTATATACGAGTATTGACTTACAAGTTTTAGGTTACCGTTAACCTTGGTGGAAGTTACTTGAAATTCGAAATATATTTCAAGCATTCGCTGCAAAAAAGACATTATTCACATGTATGATCGTTCTGATATTGAACTCCAGTTTCCCCGTCAGCTTCTTGAGTCGTACCTGGGAGTTTTGCCAAATATCTTTCTTTATTGTTATAAATAATGACGTTTAAAATACACAATTACACTAAAATATCTATATGCAACCTTAAAAAGAAAACAATAACACCAAAATACTCTTCATTACCCAATAATCAGTAATAACAAAATTAAAATTGATAAAGCAATATTTAAACACAGGAATATAATGAAATTTTATAAGCGCATTCACAAGTTGAGCAGCTTTTTTCTTCCAGCCAACGTATGTTATTCAGTTTGAAAAAGAAAAAGATCTACTAAAAGACACGTAGCGTGTGTATGGTAAAGAAGTAAACAAATGGAAAAAATTCATAAAGCATAAATTCAGTAAAGGTAACTAAAAGTGGAAACATAAAGTACAAGGCATAGATTAAATTGCAGTAATGGACAAATATCAAACAATTTTGTCATAGGTGATCAACAAAATATGAGTAGAAAATGGAATTAATAACGAAAAAATGCTCACGGCACAATAATTACAAAACAGGGATTGCTAAAACAGTATGAGACAAATTATTTTTGTGATCGTCCAGACAAAGACTATAAGTGTAGTGAAAGTACTACAGATAGGAGCAAGTACCAAAATTTATACTTTTCACATGTTCTCTTATGCCTTCACAGCATCGTGCACGAATTCAACATATGCATAAACATAGATTTTGCCAATTTCGACAGGGCTCAACAAACGTAATTAATTCAACTTTAACGTATGTTCCTAACGTGACGCGTCATAAGGGAAGTGTCTGTTGAAATCAACTACGAACCTTAAATTGTGGACGCGACAATAGTTAGAACTCACTCAGCATAAGAAAAAGCGAATGGTGAAGAGCGAGCACGTCACACTAACTACGTTTTAAGCGTGATAAAGAGAGTACCCAGAACTCTCAGGTCAGAAATGGCCCAATACATCTGCTTTAATGTCTCAACATAACCGTTCTAGAATGTATGTATGGTTTTACTAGTAATTTTTTATTAATGTAAAGTCTGTTTTGTTATCTTTGTAATGAGTCGTGTACATATATTTACAGGTATGTATATGTATGTAAATAGAAGTATGTATTACCATACATATTTCATATGAACGGTAAGTGAATTTTCACAACAGTCGGCATGACAGAAGTACGAATATAATGGAAATTCTGTACTGGTAATAAGTTCATATCCAGATTTTTGAATTTCAGCTTTGAATTTCTGCATTTGGTAGACCGGTTTCTTTGTCAATGTGTAACGACTCCCCAACGAGAGTGGAAGCCCGCATTCCAGTGTTCTTCCCCTCTTCGCAGATTCTCAAAGAGAATTTTTTATCATTTCACGCCGTCTCTGTTTACGTTAGACACCTTCATCGATGAACGTTTGAAGCCAATCAACTGATACTCGCTAATATAATATAAGTAAAAAATATCAGCAAATCATAAATGAGTGAATATCAGAAAAATAATAAAAATGAGTGATTGTCATTAATGGAAACTACTCAAAAATTAATATATTCATATTATAAAGAGGTATACATTTTCCCTACTGATAAGTTTGTATGAGGAAACCTCTGAAACTATTGATCCTCTGCCTAAAAACTTTCACTGACAGAACCTAAAACTATATACATATCGCCATACGCTTGCCGAACGATTCCTAATGTCCACCTAAGAATTGATTTTTAGTAGTTCTAAAAAGGACCGCAATAATATATATGTATATAGCTTTTATACCTAAAACATAATAGATGGATGGTGGTCGTTCGGATGTAGGTACTTGTAAAGTACAAAATATCAATCCTAATACAAAATCACATAGTTGAATCGTAGTATCGCGTGACAAAAAAATAAAACTACAAATGACAAAAAACTGAACTACGAACTATGACAACATACTCAAAACAAGATTCATATTCGGAACGTGGTACAATGCACGTTATGATGCGTTCCTGAACTACAGGAAATCAATTCTTTTACATTTTTCTCGGCTTTACTGAGAAACCGATTTTGATAACACACACGCACGCGCCCGTGTGCATGTTTCTTTAAATGCGCATATATACAAATAAATACTTCAAAATACACTGACATGTGTACATACATATGTAAGCGTACTTTAAACTGTACGTAATAAATGTTTCTTCAACTCCCTCCCGAAGTAATAATACTCCACATATTCATATATAATCCACTGTAATTTCGAAATTCCATCCGAGTCCCACAGTATTTCATATTAAGAATTCACTATTGAAACTCATTTAAATTGTATACGAAGAAGGGTGAAATAAAGGACAAAGCCGTTGCATACTACACTGTATTTGCTCATAGGTGTAGGTGCTCGAATATAATGTACAAGGAGGAAGTCGTGTATTTATAATTTCAGTTATATTCTTAATGTGCTAAATATTTTAAATGTATACATTAATAATTCGTAGCTTCTAATAAATTTTAAACCCAAAAAACATTTTCTGTATTTATTACGCCTTCTGAATTCTAATATTGCGTATTAATATACACATATGCATATAAATATTTAATAATTAATTAACGCGGCATTTCCAAATCCTGTCTGCATTCAGAAAAGAGCAAAAATTATTCCGGAATTGGGTCACAACTCATAAATAAGAGGCTCAGCAATAAGGCAATAACCCGTTATATTAATGAGTAAGTGTGACTTAGTTGTTGATTAAATTCGGCTACCCACATTGTCGCACGCCATTATTCAAGAATGTAATAACCGTCGCCACAGTCGTGGCATTCGCTTTTGTTGCGAATTGAGTTACTTGTTTCATAGTTAACAAGTTACTAAAAGCGATGATTTTATTTGAAACCAACTCAAGTTTTGCTATACCAAGATATTTTATGCTACAGTATCCTTGATGTGCTAGTATCTTACATCCTTGATTACTGACTTTCCTTTTGACTTCTAACCGTATAAATAAATGTAGACAACGGCGGCAACAACTGTTGCAGACATCCATTGGTTTACATGGTTTCTTTTAATGTCTTTATTTTCTATGGTCGCTGCGATGCTTTTTACGTGTAACTGCTTGGCACGTATCTCTATCTCTCCCGTAACTGTGTCAGCAATGCCCTGCGAAA
>DWDU01003910.1:0-11202 GCA_018245575.1 Jemadia suekentonmiller
TAATCAGTTGTGAAGTATGTAGGTAGACACGACCGACGTAACATTATGTAATAAATGACCATTGAAGTTATATACAATTTAACGTAATCTAACGTGACGTAATAACAAACAAAAGGTTACATTACGTCTGTAATTCTCGAAGACAGAGGAGTTTAATACGCTATCACGTTTCGCAAGTACCTATACAAATTTTACATTCATAGAACTTGTTGCCATATAGCGGGCAGAAATCCGAACTCTGGGCCACTAGTAGAAGTCGGCCCTTAACCGAACTCAGGACTTCTCAATCAGCAGTCGTATTTGCGACCACTCGATCAACGAGGCAGTCTGTATAAACTGTATGAAATAATAACAAAGTTTTTGATGTTAAATATTATGCCATGTAGTATAAATTATGTAGAACAGAGGTATAAAACTCAGAAGCTAACTTGGATCAAATAAACAATGTATAACTTTAGGTGGGCCGCGAAAATACAATGTTAATAGAAATAAATAATTTTATTTTGACTAGTACATTGTAATAAACGTATATAAAGTTAAATTATTGTGTACGTCCTGATACTTGATAACTCTTCTCTGTTACTATATTTCCTGTTTCCGGAGAAATTTCAATGGCCGAGTCTACTTTCTAAATTTACCTAACGTGAGTGTTATTAATATACTCGTAGTTTCGGACAGGACATTTATTTCCATTCCTAACAAAAAATAATTTCTCGCACTGATAAGTACAACCAAATATGAAAATAATTTAGCGCCTTCTGCTTACTTGCCTTTGTGCGGGGAATAATTAATATTAGCAAATAAATCAATTATGTCAATCAATCAAAATAGTAAATATTATTGCAAAGAAAAGTATATTGTAATATTATATGCTGATTTAGTTTCTAATTCACATTTATATTTTATTTTTCCTTTGCGTCGGATACATTGACTGAGCCACAATAATTTTCATCTTGAGCCGCATGTGTTGCCGAATTAATTAGATGTTTAGTGTTTTATTTTTTCTCCTATTAGTAAATAAACAAGGCCGTTTCTTCGTTTCTGATTTGTGTAAAGTATGTCATTTTAGGTGCCATACATTTTTCTCAGTTACATTTTTTTTCTATAATACATAGGTGAGCGATGTAAGTAGAAACTAAGAATTAGTGACTGCCTCATTGGTTGTTTATAAGTACGACTGCCGAGTGTAGTATGTTTATGAGTTTTTTCATGAAGTTCCAATTCACTACATTTCTTTTTCTTTGTACCTTGCATGCCATCATTCAACTTCAGGAATGATTTGGTACCAAACAATATGATTATTTTTTTATTAATATCCAATAGCACTGTGTTTGGCCTCGTGCTTACTGTATTGTGAAATATAAATGTGAAAAATAGTTGAACAAAGAAAATACAGCGAAATTTAGATTCGAGCAAAATTTTTCCTTTATTCCAAATTTATTAGTTAGTCGGCATCGTTTGCAGATTGCCCATTTATCATCATGCTTGTATCAGCGTGTGTTCGGGTTCGAATAGCAAGGGCGCGGCCGCCGCGGACGTAGTGATTTTTCCGCAGCCAAAACCAGTAGAAGTCGACTTTACGCATCATTTGACGAGCTCCTAATGGATTGCGCACAGATTTGTCTCAACAAAGCTTTGCGGGCTAAGTATAATGATGCGTATATGCGCTATTTTTTGCGTCAAAATAATGTACCCATATATGATATATAACAAAACATGTAGCGCTATCCTTACTACGTTATTACATTTACGGGGTGGTTCTTATATACAGAATTGCTTTTTGAGCTACTCTGAACACATACAATGACACCACAACAGGGACATGATACAATAGAATATTTATTCTATAACAAGCAACTGTCATACCTAACTGCATGCGAAAATAGCTTGATTGCAAATAAAGTAGCTACCTATAACAACACTGGAAAATATATATAGATGTGTAGCGACTATTTACGAACCAAAATGTGCGCATTTTTTTACTAGACGTAGGTATCCGTATATCCGTATCCGTATATGCGAGTAACAAGCAATAAATTTCGTATCTCGTTATTATGATGTACAGTGTTGTTATCGACTCTCGCCGTTGGTTCCCTAGAGCCAACACAAACAAAACACCATTACAAAGAAACATGTGACGTGGAAGATTAAATAGTACAGAAAAGTTTAAACAAGAACAAACTTCCAGTTAGTATAATAAGCGAAGTATTCTGAGGGGTAGAAATGTGAAGCATGTCCCTGGAGAGTCGCGTGAACCGGAGGTAAATAAGTTTTGTGTAATTTCGTTATTGCTTGTACGAGTACACGCTTGCCTTGCTCTTAGGCATTTGCTGCGTTGTAACTTAATTTCATACAATTCTCCTACAAAGTATAGTAGACCATTTTTTCGGGAGTTCATGTCGACTACTTATCTAAAATAATATTAATATTTCTTAAATGAATTTGTAAGTAGGATATGCTGATTATTACTATTATAGGAATAAAGAAACTTATGTGCTTAAAAAGCTTCTGGTGAACGAAATTAACACATCTATTTGGAGAGGACAAAATTGGAGTGTTTGGTAAGTGCAAATGGGGTAAGTAGCGGTTAGACGAAGAGTTTAATGAGTATACACATTAGAAATACAGCAATTCAAACGAAGTCTTTAATCCCAATATCTAGAAATGTTCAGTAATAATTTTCAATAATTGTGTCGAAGCGTCCAACTATATAGTATACGACTACAAAAATTCCATTTCCCCGTGGAATTTAGGCTGCAAACTGTTTCTGCTAAAATACCTTCTCACATGGGCGATCGCTTTCGTCTAATATGCATGTGCATTTGAATTCCAATTCAAACAAAAGAGGATCACTTGCCCAAATATTACACACCCTTCCGACTCCACGAGGAACATTTTGGCTGGAGTCCAAAAGTCAATTATCGAACGAGCTCAGATAGAAGTACCTTCAAGACCGCTCAAGTAGGATAGGCCGACACTTGATGTTTTTGTCTCGGTAGAAACCTAATAGTTTAGATTTCAGCATCCCACTCAAACCATTGTATTATTTTCTGACTTTACTAAGTTTGTGCGTACATAAGCTCCACTGTTTTTAATAGTGATCGAAACCATTGTGAAATAAAACATATAATCTTATATTATCATATGTTTCCTGTGGCATGTAAAGTTTGCTAACATCCACTTGGTCAACTTAGTAGACTATGATACTGGTTATGACTAAAGACTTGTCCCACAGAGGTAATAATGAAACGTTGATGGTTATCCATAATTCCTTCATTTCCCTCATTGTTATTTTGCAAATGTAAATCATCATTTATATTATAAATATCATACAATCAAGTCCCTTCTTTAGTACGATTTTTGATATTGAAAATACTTCATTTGTTGGAAGTAACGTTTACGCATACATCATAATGATTTAAGAATTAAATGTTTATGTTATTTGTGAATGAGTTAACTTCATAATAAAATACATATTTACTATTTCGCCATTTATTAATTTTTTTTACGTTATTTATTCTAACACTTAAAATACAAAACGGTGGTTGACTTCTAAGCTGCGTAAGTGCAAAAAATTGTTTTTATGAATACGTCGATTATAAATATAAAATTTTGTATACCACAACTCTTTATGTCCTATGTATAAGTACAAATAAGTATGTAATATTCTAATTTTTATATGCTATGGATTCGTCTTCTTCTTTCTTTACAGCTTGGATGAGCACAAGCGACATAACAGCATTCACCACCTGTCAGAAAATGTATATTATTAAGTTAATGTAGTTCATACGTAATGTTTCATATTTATATAACACTGAATTTATTAATGAATCGGTTGCTGTCATTGTAATAATAAACAGAGTATATATATCTTACAAATTTAATATGTGATCTATGTAAGCGTTTATAATTTAACAAAAACATAAAGGTCTTAAAATAAGTGATGAAAAATCCAAGTTATGTATTGTTGATCGATGTCAGATTTTACAAGTTCTTCAACTTAAGTAATACGTTGTAATAATAGGTGAGTAGATGAAACAGCGGCCTGATCCCCTTATTATGATAAATAACTAGGTCAATCAATTTTCGAAGGAGAAGTATGGTAAATAGACTTTGTACTGGTTTTATCTTGAAAATTATTGCATTCCACTTCTGAACATAAGCCTTCCCTCAGAGATTATGTCTATAATCCAAAGCTGGGCATGCGTTAATCTTTCCTCAGCACAAAACTAATAAAAGGAATTGTATTCTATCTGTAAGCCAGATATAAAACTAGAAAGATACCTCATAATTTTTTTAAGTATCTTATGCGCTAACCAAAATACGCGCTATGATCTCAATGTTTTTTTATTTACGAGGATAACCGTATCTAACAGTTAACCGCAACGACAGTACGTGTCCGAACAACGTTACATGTATTCAGCTGTGTGGCGATTTGAATTAAAATCTTAACAGTGTTGGTGTTAAATGTATATACTTCTGAAGTAGCACTTACACATATCATACAAGATGCCAGTACAATGCCAGCGAGCCAACCGGTTTTACTCTCCAGGTACCAGGTGAGCTCGTCCACACATCCATGAAAGTACGCGTTGCCCGTCACGGAATCACGGCACTCAACTGGTAACGGCTTATTCAAATTGATGAAATCCATCGGTCCATCAGCACCACAGCACCCAATCTGAAATTAAAGTGAGGATTCGAGTAATCACGATCTAGGTACTATTTATTACATAATAACTTTCAGACGGAAAGTCGAAAACGTACACTGTTTACGATCATCCTTTAAATTTCTTACATTGCAGCAGAACTAAATATCATTACGGTGTACGGTGCTTGATTTTCGAAGAATGAAATAGAATTCGAATCGAAACATACAGGAAAATGCTTTCAAAAACCTATTGGACCATGGTAAACGAGTCAAACTGGATTTTCAACAGGACTTTGATCCCAGTGGATATTTCAATGCGACAATATTCAATCGGAATGTACACGGGACGTGGCATGAAGTCGTTCAATTACTCAGACGCTTCCAGCAGCTGCATGCAGCTCAGCAATTGGACCTGCATTTATTCTTTCCATATCAATCGTCTATTTCTGAACGTGATTTGGTTCGAAAGTTCAGTAGCCATTAAAAAATATTGCTAATTAAATAAGTAATTGTAATTGTTATTTATATTCTGTGTAGAACATAGCAAGGTAAACTGTACCATTTAATTGATTGCATATTATTAAAAATCGATACACGAGTAATATAGACTGTTACGATATTATGTACTGTTCACGATACTGATATTTCACAATATTTATTCTCTTACCCCCTCTTGCACCATCCTCAATATTTCACGACTGCCTTCATGTTGTGGGTTATTGATGAGCCTGACAATAACATCCCTAATAATGGGTTGGATGCTGGAGTCATATGTGGAGAAATCAAGCACCACGCAAGCACCAACCAGTCCAAACACGAACAATCCTATTTGCGTTGCTATGAACTGTAAAAAAGATTAGCACATTCTTTTGTTATTATGAACTTTTGTTGTGAAATCAACGTTTTCGGGCTGTTGCAGATTTTAAGGTATTTGAAAAACGAAGCAACGCCAATACATTGTGTGATTGTTTTCATGTTCCAAGGGCTGTGATATAGGGTTTATAACGGTTATTAATGACCGTTGTGATAATTGAAATTTTTTGGAATCTCTATAGGCGATTTAAACAACCAAAAAATGTTTAGGCACTAACTCGTAGCTTCGCCAATTAGTGCAGTAATAGTATCTGGATGTAAAAAGTTGCGGTCGAATCATCGTAACATCACGCCTGTAATACCCGAAGAGGTAGGTAGAGGAGTGTGGTACACTTTCATATTCCACTAGTTACGTTTAAAGGCTATTATCACTGATGTAACATATAATATTTATGGAATTAGAATAACATGGATTCATTTATAATCTAAGTCAACGTTATCTTGAACTCACTGCGTAGAGCAGCATGACATTTTCCATCAAAGCTGATCCACAACCGAGGAACGCGACCACCATGATGCCAAGAGACGCGATGAGAATGATGTAGATGCCGATGAAGTAACGCTGCAGTTCCAGGATGCGCATCCATTCATTAAAGCCCGGCTCGATGCAAATCCATAAGCACAGGGCGAATATGGACACACCGAACAACTGTAAAATGAAAATTTTGTTCAATGGACTCAATACTAAAACGATTAAGATTGTACATGGCGCGTAAATCTGAATACATGTACATTGTTAACATTTATGTAATTAACAACCTGTCCCAGTTTAAACCTGTTGTTTAAACCTGTTTAAACTGTAAGCGTTAAAATTGTTGATGAAACTTATTTACTCATTATTATATATGTTAATAAACGAAGTGTAAGTTTTATATAAAACAATGGGAATGTGTAAAAGTCGTTTCAATCACTGTAATTCTCGTTGAATCATTTACATTTACAAATTGCAGTGCCTGGTAGATTGCGCCATTTTATTTTTTAAAATTGCATTGTGTTTATGACCGTGTTTAAAGAGATTGTGTTTATAGCCGTTGTCGTTTAAACAAAATGGTTAAAAGCACAATGAGGAATTTAATTAGTTTATATAAAAATTCATTATATTTCCCACACAAGATTTTGTATTGAGGGTAACAGATTTCAGTCATTTGTTTTCCATTAAAATATACGGTACATTAAACAACGGTGATAAAAGATACAGTTAAATTCAGCCAAGCAAATGCTAAGATTATACAATACGGCTTAACGATTAGGTACACCAAACATAATGTAGTGCTAATATGAATGCTAATATAAAGGTAATGCGTCTTATGAAAACAGAGTAATAACGTAGGTAGGTACATGATTGTACGTTCATACTTATTTAGTAAATACAACTGTATGTTTGGAATATCTAAAAAAATCTACATACACAATTCTATGTGTCTGTTAAAATTGCATTAAGGCTCCGTGAAATGATGCAGAAAGTAGACACGTATATTTTTACATGCTTCTGGAAACCCTGGTAAATGCCGTAGTTTACATAAATACTAACTTTGTAGAAAAGTTTCGTTAACGAAATGAAAAATACATGACGGCGAACATATTTTAATGGAGTCAAAATCGTCAAAGCTAAAAATATATTTAGAAATCTCCTGGCTTTGGAAAACGTCAATATTTATATACATATGTAACACAAGGCGCGGATCACGTTTTGTTCTCTTCAGAAGCCGAAAGAGACTTTTTGTGACGTTAAAAATTTATAACGTCGTAAAAACTCCCACCGCGCTCGTCTTCTACGCCAACAGCGGCTCCTTAAGTATGAATACGCCATTACGTAGATACGTGAATATTTTGGGTATTAAATTTATATTTTATAATCGTATCATAGATTGCTCTCTTATGGATCGCTGTAAAAAGTTTTAGCTCAGTTCATATTCTTTTAAGACAAATCGTTTCTTTATCATCTAAGTAGTAACATTCTCGGCATTGGATAGAGCGTTCCAGAGTAACAATACTTTACATTTTTAGTCGACGTTAGTCGTCTGTTTTTCAATCTTCGCGTCTTTAAATACACCTGAAAAGCTAGAATATTAAAAAGTTTTACAAGGCTTGAAAATGAGGCTTTTTCTCACAGCCGCAACGTGCACTTAAGGGATTTGAATATCTTATGTAGCAGATTTGGTAATACCGTGGAAGGGAACTCTCAGCGGGACCAATTCGGCGGGAATTTTAAGTTTTAAAACAATCACTTAATACTGAGAGCGTTTCAATGTGTTGAGTTAGGATAATCGGCTTTCGTTTTGGGCTCCGAGCCCGTTCTGCTCTCGTTTTTCAGGCGGCGTGTTAAATCAAACTGTCACGTTGTCAAAACTTAAAGGGACGGTATATTTATATTTCATATAAATCGTTAGTGTATAAGCGCAATTAAATGCTTTGCAGAGATCTTAACCAAAACATTTTCGAAATATTACAATAAAAGAGACGTTACGAACGGCGAAGTAATTAAATTTAAACAGCCGTGAGCCTTATGCGTGAGTTGTTTTAAATATTATTACCCATCTTAGTTTTTCATTTTTATCGCAGGACTGTCGTGAGGGCGGCACTTACTGTGTGCGCGTGTAATTGGTGTCCATTATTGTTTCTTTACAAAGAAAAAAGAAATAGTATTGAACTGTTATTACTTTGTAAACACAAATTAGAACCTTTGTTTTCTTTGTAAAACTGTTAACCTGTTTACCTTAACTTTGTTAACCTGTCCTTCATTGTAAAACTTCTCGCAATTTTTGATGTACCTTTATAAACTTTTCGACGTTATCTGTAATTTAATTATGTATAACTGTATTTGTTTCTAACTTCAACATCTAATAAAAAAATCCTTGCATTGCTGGAATAAATTTTGTTTATTACGTTAGCGAGTAAGAGATTCATATAATCTGTTCAAATTTTGATAGTTTAAACTACAGGTAATGCTTACAAATACTACAGCCATTCCATAAAATCATATCAATCCGTACTGTCTTACGATTATAAACTGATTACATATTTCAATGCCTTATTTACGCCAGTTACCCTTTAAATCCTAAATAATTCAAAATAACTTATTATCTTATTTTATGAATTTCAAAAAACAATTAAAGGATACTTGGGGTGGCAATATAATCAATACTTAATTAAAACATCGTCGAAAATTCATTAAAATTATAATTCAACTCGACGAGACGAGAAACGGTTTACAAGTTGATACAAACTTGAAATTGTTGTGAATTCATTTGATTGGGCTTTAACTTTGTTAGGCAATGGAAGTCTTATTTCACCGCCAGCGATAAGCTAAAGATTAAAAATGACTATCGAAGTGAACGACTCTGTCACAAGATATTAATTAATTACAATTAATTGTAAATACCTACATTTAGCAATAATTTCCATCAACTGGTCCGTTAGTGCAGTGGTAAGTGAACGTGACTGCTGAGCCGAGGGTCATGGTTTCGATTCCCGCCCAGAATAAATACATATTTGTTTGATGAATATATATATATATTGTTAAATTCGTTTTATTTCTTATTTATTTGTTATCGGTTGTTATATTTGATCGCCTCGTTTATTGTGTGCTTGCAAGCGCCACTGTTTATCGAGATGTTATGGGTTCAAATCGGAAACTATTGGATTGTTGTAACTTCGTAATATCACGCTTGTGATTCGTGAAAACGTTGGCAGAACAGTGTATCACATATTTCATCAGTTACATTAACGTCCGACCATAGATTAGATGGTGAGCCTATTGTCATATATCAGGCGCATATCCGGATTCGTAGTCAATGCTAGAGATTTTTACGAGAAGTCAGAAAAAATCCATAGTAACCGGGATTAGAAGACTAGTTTGAAATTTTTTCTAGTTTGCCATAGACTTCTAGCAGAAATTTATAGAACTGAATGGAAGTCTGGATTTGTACCCATTTGGTTCACACCCTATTCCACGGTGGGACGTAAATGTATTTGGTGATATGTGTACTACATCCCTCTGCCAACCTCTTCGGACATTACAAGAGTGATGTTGCGTTGATTTTTTAACAGTCTATGAGGCAATTGTTTGGCAGTGTATGAAATATATTATGTATTATAAAATATATGTATTAAATATAGTATTTTTACGTATAGAATGGTTCCACTTCTATTAAACATCTTTCATATTTTACAATTGTTCTGTCATAAGAGTTACCATTCACATTACATTTATTATTAAATAAAAAAATAATATATTCTTCTCAATATTATTTGATTTCATGTAACAGTATACGAGTAGGTATCTACGTAAGAGTATCTTTGATAAGTGGACTCAGTAAAGATCTCAATGGGAGGCTTTTCTTCAACCTTCATAATCCTTAGAAATAAGAAAGTAATATTAACAAAACTGTTATTGTTTTTAATACTGTTTTGATTTTTAAAATTAATTTAAATATATGTTGTGCATTAGGTTTAATAAATGTTACATTAAACTTATTTTATGATAATCCGTGAATGTCCAAGTGTAACACCGTACGTGAAACCACAAACAGTTCGTGTTTCGCCCCTAAATTAAACACACTCATCATTAAATTATCATTAAATCAACACTAGTCATTAAGTACTAATTATTGTAGAAATTTCCCCAAAATTAACACTGGATATTAATAAGTATCATTAGGTTTTACAGTCTAACGTTAATTTAGTATAATGGAAATGGGGTGACTAACAAATACGTCAAATAAATAAGTAGTGTTAAATGCAAGTATAATTTAAATTAAAAATGGTGTCGACGTAATATCAAACACGATATCGTTTGAACGTCTTGTCGATATCATTGATTTTTCGTTCGTACAAATGAACAAATATACACATAGATATACCTATAAATTTATACTGACTACTGTACTTGTAATTAATAGGCAAATAAACTGAAAGAATATATTCTAAATATATCACAATCAACGGCCGTTCATTTCCAACTTCGACGAGAGCGTATTTCGGTTAATTGTTACATAGCTTTTATTAGATTTGGGGTATACATTTTGGCGAGAACCCAGACGTCAATTATCGAAAGCTTGGATAACTTTGGCAATTATTCCTCATTTGTACAGTACACCTTAACGAGCGCTCAGGATTGAACGACACTTGACGCTCGACGTTTTTGGCCCGACATCGGCTCAGACTCTCCAATCATCCGGAAGTCGGAAGTCGAACTCATCATTATTGTGTTTACGTGAGTGGTGTACCGTATTTTTTTACAGTTTGATATTCGATATTTCATTTGAAATGTAAATGTTTTGTCGCATTAATTAACGGTTGTCTTTCAATAAATCAAAAGGTTTTTGTGTAAAATATTTAAGCTTTCATAGTTGATTTGTTTAAAAAATGCTTTCATTAAATCGAGCTATAAGTAGCAATGTAAAAGAATTTACGAAATTAAATCTGATGCACTCTTAACTATCGTATTATCATAAAGGTCAATCGGGTGTAGTCCAATGATAATACAATAGAGTAGTACCATCGTACTGATATCTTTATTAACACGTAACATCACGCCTGTAATCCCCGAAGAGGTAGGCAGAGGAATGTAGAACATTCGCACGTTTCACCAGTTACGTCTACGTCCCACTATGGAATAGGTGGTGAGCCTATTGCTATGCATCGGGCACATATCCAGACTCCGAGCCACTACTAGA
>DWDU01003911.1:0-11202 GCA_018245575.1 Jemadia suekentonmiller
GCTTGTTTATTCCTCATCGGAGGGGGCAAATCATTCCCGATTCTTGCTACAGAAACCTTAAAACAGCCCCTAGACCTCGTAGTGCTGTGTTTTGGAATATTTAATAGATTTTCTATATTTTTGTGTCTACTTCTAAGGGAATAATCTTTAACCCAATTAAGTTTCTTGAAGAGATATTCTGGTTTCTTGTTCCAGATTATTCTGTGTACTGTTCAAGCAAAGTGAAGCTCTCGTTTAGCGCTCATATTGAGAATGCCTTTTTTTATTTAGGAAGGGAGTTATATATTCTCGTTTTGGAACGTTATAGCAAAACCGAATGCAAGCAGCTTGCACTCGCTGTATTGCTCTTTCTGACTTAGGGTTTAGTCTTGGCCCAAAGATGGTGCTGCAATAATTAAATTAAGAAAGAACCAAGGAATAACAAAGCAGCAAACGTAATTCCTCTTTAATATATGGCCTTATTTTATACAGTTTTTTATATGTTTATAGAAATACATATAAATATGTTTATAGAAATACATTATATTGCATATACAAGAATTTGCCGGCAGCTTCACTCAGGCAGAAGTTGATCTAAAATTTCAAGTTTGTTACTCCCAAACACATGAATTTTCATACAAACATTCAACCCTTATTTAAGCCTTTAGGTAAAAAGTTCCTGAAAACCAATTAACACAGTTTATTTAATAATTGAAATTGTAATTATACCATTTTTTGTGTTACAACCAAAATAATGCAATTTTTAACAATCTTTCAACTTCTATTTTTACTCACTTTGAGTAGAATTTCTAAAGAGTTCTATTTTTTAAATGAAAGCATAAATCTAAAATTTTGCGTAACATCACGCCTATTATCCCCGAAGAGGTAGGCAGAGAAGTGTTGTAAACTCCCACGTTTCGCCAGTTGCGTTTATGTCCCACTATGGAATAGGTGAGCTTATTAACATGCACCGGGCACAAATCTAGACTCTGAGCCACTATTAGAAAATTTAAATTAGAAAAATTCTATAGTGCCCGATCCGGGAATCGAACCCAGGACCTCTTGATCGGCAGTCGCGCTTACAACCAACGCAACCAAACAAGGCAGAAAAATTTAATTTTTCAAACTAACATTCTAAAATTTGTATTGTGTATAAATTCTAAACCTTCACAATTTCATAAAATTTTGCAATACTAATTTTATTCCCTTGTGTGATGGAGTTTCCAAAAACGATCAATCACCAAATTTTTTCTTTGTTTGTTGAGTACATTGTAATTCCTTAAGGTAATGTACGGTTTTAAAAACGGGAGAGAGATGGAATGCTTAGGAAAAAGTTGTTTACTTAGACATTGTTAAATATGTTTTGTGTATGAATATAAAAGGTAGATAGTGTTTGCAATCTCCCTAAATATGTCATCTCCAATATTTCAGTAATCGAGAGATCCCTTCGGGAAATTTCGTAATCCATTCTGTACACTGCACTCGCAACATCAAGGTGTGCACTGTGTGCATGGAACCGGTCCCTCAACGTGAATTACAAGATCATCATGATAAGTTTCATTTGTTGGGTGAGTTATTCATCATAATAATGTAACATCACACATGTATTTTCCGTCTCCTGTAGGCAAAGGAGTGTAGTGCACTTTCACAATTCACCTTTTATATGCTCAATTATGGAATACGGGGTGAGTCTATTAAATTCGACCATTTTAATACAATGTTACACCTGTAATCCTCAAAGAGATAGATGGAGGAGTGCATAGGAGTAAACCTCTTGTCATGCACCGGGCACCATTCTAGACTTTGAGCCACCACTAGAAATTTCAAATATGAACTTTTTCTTTATAAAATTCATTAGTACCAAACCCGGGAAACGAACCCACATAAGCTTGATTACCAATCGCACTAGTCACTACTCAAGTAATGAGACAAACATAATTTTTATAATATTGCATATTACAGTTATTGTTTTCTTGGTTCATTTGTAACATCTTCAACTATGAGTCTGTGCAGAAGTGGGATAGTCTGCACAGTCCTTTTTTATCTATCATAATAATTGGTTGCAGCTGTGTAACATGATGCACTAAAAGTACTATGTTGATCAAGGATCATTAAAATTTACAATTGTAATATAAAGACCTTCTCTAAATGAAATAATAAAGAGCATGGATGTAAACAAAATTCAGTTGCAATGATTATTTATTAAAAGAAATATAAGAGCCAAAAAAGCCATAGTGATAACAGAAAATTTAGTGATTATAATGTATGGGTTAATAAAAAGCAACAAGTGTTATATGTATGTAAGATTGTAACTTCATGTTGAAATCCATATCGACTTAGTGCCTTAATCACACAACACTTTTAGTTCCATGCAAGAAGTGCAAAGAGATGGTCCGTGGCACAGACATGGAAGATCATATTCGAGATTCCTGCGCTTTTACTGTGCAACCCTGTCGGTAAATATTTCTATTGCTTGAACTCTACTTAGTATATCTTTTGTTTATTCTAAGCTCCTACTAAATAGTTACTAATTCTTAATAAAGGTATATTCATCTTCATCAGCCTATTGCAGTGTACCGCTGGCTCAGGATTTCCCCGAGGGTTTATACTGTGATCTACCAGATCCTGCCTAGTCACCTCTTAAGTCACCCTGTGTCCCGGCCCGGGGTCAGGCAATGTGATCTTACTCTGCCCCGACACGACTAAGAAATTGTAAAATATTGAAAGGTTCGATGTGAACTTGTAGGATTCAAATTTTGTGACTACTAATAGAATAGTTCTATTTACTTACTGCAAGTTCGCTCTTCACCTGTAATTATGTGTGGCGTACTCATACTGATTGTGAAAAGTCTTGATTGAATAGATACTGAAATAGCTGGTATCAGATTTAAAACTTATATAACATCACGCCCGTATTTCTCCGAAGCGGTAGGCATAAGAGTGTAGCACCTACACTCTCCTGAGGTGATAGAAGGTGAGCCTCTTGCCGTCGCGCAAAATTTAAACGTGTATCGCGTGTGCAGGTACTGTTCGCTGGAGATCCGTCGTTCCGAGTTCCCCGCGCACGAGCGCTACTGCGGCTCGCGCACCGAGATCTGCCCGGACTGCAACGAGTACGTCATGCTGCGCTACCGACAGCTGCATCTCGACACCAACCACAATTTTGTCCGTCTCGATGAAGGTGATCGCCCACATTCGTCCACTACGCGACGCTACACCCACTACACGTCCCTAGAACACATCAATAATACTTTATTAAAAGTTTTCATACGATGAGAATAAGTGATACATTTCATTTATGTTCGACAGGCAGCGGTGGTATAAATTTAATTTATTTTCTTGTATCTACTGATTTACAGAAGCACCATATTTCAGCCGCCTGCGAAATGACTATCTTCCGAAATACAGACAGCAAAACAACAACCCGATTGGTAGCAATAGCATAAGTCATCCTCCCAACCAACCTTGGAGCCGTGATGTCTCCGATGAGGAACGCAACCAATTCCTGCATGAAAGTTTCATGGCTGGAATTCCAATATACTTTCCACCAATTGTTCCTGAACCAATGCCAGCTTCAAACGTAAGATTACCCGATGTTATAACACAACAGTGGCTGCAGCGATCGTGGCAACCACGATTTTGTCAACAGGCTAGGCAACAACAATTAATGCAATCGCAGCTCTGGTCGCCCCAACCCACTCAACCGCAACCCACTCAAACGCAACCCACTCAACCGCAACCCAGTCAACCGCAACCCAGACCCGCGCAACCGAGGCAACCCCAACCCAGTCAACCGCAAGGCGGACCCGCGCCAGCGAACACAACCAAGCCAATGAACGGCATCAACAGTGGTTTTCCCAGTGCTATAGTCGAACTGGATTTGATGAAAATGGATACATCGACAAACGACGACTGGTGTTTCGATCCTGCGAGGTTCGATGACGTGTCCTTTAAAAACGCAAGGAATGACGTGGCGGCGCAGAACACGGAGCAGGCGCCCGCCGCCAGCACCAGTGCAGCCACTGGCACCACTAACACGCATAACACCGCGGCGCTGGGTAACGCCAAGAAGATCCAGTAAGTATCTTTTTTTCAATTATAACGATTACGTCCTTTTTTTAAAATTAATTTGAGTGGTACAAGACAGATCGTAGAAATGGTTCGTATAATGTACAGAAATACAACACGTATTGGTACAATTTTTTTGAAGGCTGACTAATACAGGAACATTCTATTTTAATATCACTTGTGTTTTCGGAATACTTTAAAAATATTTCATTGTGAAGAAACGTGCGTGGACTTATAACGTTCTGCAAAAAGTATATAGACAGAAGTCTTGAAATGTTCATCACTCTTACAGCGGAGCTGTTTGCAACATTCTAGTAATAAACTTAACGATAATAATAAAGATGATAAATTTTTAATAATTTCCTAACAATTTCGATATGAACTAATAAATGGGCGGTTACAATTCAAGCGACTAATCTTGGAATTAGTTACAAACATTCACCAGTTAGCTTTGTGATTGTTATCATACAGCAATGTATCTTAAGTACCCTGCACTTTGGACACAGAGTGTTATATAAATGCGTTATCAAATAGGTCGGCGGTAGTCGCGTACGATCGCTGCGGCTAAAGAAATCGATTCGAGAACGTCACTCGCAGCATTATGCACATTAATGAATAACAGTATATCAGTGAGCGAGGGTGCAGCTGTACGTGCGCACGTTGCAGGAACGCGTCGCGCGCCGCGATGAAGAAGCGGCCGGCGCCGACGCCGCCCGCCGACGAGCCGCTGCGCGACCTGCCCTACTACAGCGCGCTGCAGCGCCGCCATCTCGAGGACAGGAAGCGCATTGAGCAGTCCGCGTACAATCTGACCGTCGGTCGGTACCTCGCCGTGTCACTGCGATCGATTATAGTACACGGGCGTATCGCATGAAAACCTGAAGGAGGCAGATGAGACTAAAGAAGTTCGTCGTGATCATAGCCGGTGGAAATCTTTAGTCTCTGCCTGCTCCGATGGGAAATGAACGTACCGTTATGTATGTGTCTGCATAGTGGCCTTAGACAAAGTACTTTTTCGTGAGCGTTAACGCCAAACGCTAACTTCAAAATGACAATCAATTTCTGATTTCTATACTGACGTTATCTGCCATCGAGTCTTAAATTTTTCTCGTATTTGAAACATTTAAATTTACCTGTTCTGATTGATGAACGATTTTCGTACCGCAATATTTCATTACACTATATATGTACAGCTTGACGCATCAATTTGTTGCACTATGTATTTAATATAAATAAGTGAAATTGCGTTGTATACATTGTTTTTTAAACTATGTAATAGAAATACAATGATATTTTACTAGGAATGCCGCCGGTGCTGGATGCGGCCACTAAGCTGGAGAAGCTGCGCAAGATGGATGCCTTATACAACCGTGAAACAGATAACAAGGATTACAAGAATAAGCTGCAAGGCCGTATATGGATGAACAACAATTTCGTATCTCCGGGACACACGGTGGGACGCGGTGATACTGCCCAGGAGGGCAGCAATGGTGCCAGGTGTGCCTTTAAAGTATTTAATACGTAAAGTACTTGCCTTATTGTTGAATGTCAACTGAGGATAACAACAGCTATGACAAGAAGCTGTAAAGTCGATTGTGATATTGGGGATTCGTAAATAAAACAACCACTTCGGTTTAGGCTTTTTTATTGAATGAATATAAAAAATGTATTGGCACAGTACACATGTATATATCAACAAGTCAGCTGAAAAATTATATTAAATATAAATAAATGTATGTACGGTAAGATTGTAAAGGAGTTTACACACTTGATGGTGGTGGCTGAACAAAAGTGTTTATTTACATATGGTGATTGTATCAGTTTGTAATGATCGTTTATCCCACGCAGTAGCTCAACGGTGGCCCAGGACGACGACATAGAGCAGCAGCGTCGAAAGCTCGTCGACGTGCACCCGATGAGCTCCGAGGAGTTCATGGCGCGCTTCAACGACCTGCAGCTGCGCACCGGCGGCAGCGCGGGCGCCGGCGACGCGCCCGCCGCCGCCAGCGCCGCCGCCAGCGCCGCCGCCAGCGCCGCCGCCAGCGCCGCGGATAACAACGATCGCTTTGGCGAGATCCGGACTTCGCTGCGGGAGCTCCGCCGCGGACTTAATGAGGTGGGCACACAAAATTTGGTAATTAATATAATGTAAGAGAACATATCTAACTATTGTACAATGATTAAACGCACTAACTGAATAATTTAATGTTTAGCACACATTTATAAGGTATTTCTCTATTGGAGGTGTGTTGTCGATAATAATAATGTAATTCGAGAATTCCTTCGCGAAGATTTCACTTCACAGGTGAAGAACTTTAACCAGTTCAAAAACCATAGTAACGGTAGAATGTATGTATATTCTTTTTGGACATATATTTAATGTTCTACATAGTTTATAGTACAGAATTGTAATCGCAAGATGAGTTTGATACGATTAAATGATAAGTGAATTGAAATTAATATTTTCCACAATTCACTAAGACAATAGAGAGGTAGCAACTGAAAACCTACTTTACTTTAATAATCACTTATGGATATTCTTTTAGTTATATCAATAAAATGAATTGCCGTCGCAAGAAGGGCCCAAATTTAAATTGAAAAGTATTCCGAAGTTTATTACAAGTTAATTAAATCCTACCGTATTAAGTATTGCTAGACTGATTTGTTACTTGAGTGGTTGCTAAGGCGACAGCTGAACAAGAGGTCCTGGATCCAAATCCCGGGGTACTATTGGATTTTCTAACTTACATTGTCTATTAGAAATCTCTTGTATTATTTGGTGTCTTGATTTTTCCTGGTGTATGCCAATAGGCTCAGTCCCTGATACGCTACGCTCTTGTCTCTTGCAGGATTACAGGACTGATTTTAGGTATTGTGGTTTCTTACAGGTCACAGCACCATACAACAACAACAACAACAATAACAACCCACCAATTGATAACAACATCTTCAGTTACGTGAATTACATAGGCGATCCCAATTTACTTGATAGTTACTTGCTGTGAGTATTGTGTTTGATGTTTTTGTATTTTTATACTATATTAGAAACCAATTATTTATGGTTGCAATACATTATATGAACCGGGCACTTATACGTCCTCCTCTTTTATACTTAAGATTCAGAGGAGATTCAACTTTGTCTTACAATAAAAACCTGACTACAAGTCACACTTTATGCCCTTATATTAGATATAATAGTGTATACTAACAGTATTATTGCCATAATTATAATAGACACTGTAGTGATCAAGAAAAATAGTACTGGCAGAGTTTTAAATCGTAATTCCTTTATGGTTGTAAGGTTGTAGATATCGTTCAGCAATGTATTTGGATAGTGCTTTAATTACTATAGTACATTGTTTAAATTGACATGCTTTTCGTGTTTACCTTTCATATCATCGTGATAAAATACTCCTTCCATCTAAATTTTTTTGATTACACCAGCATCGTATTTCATCTCAGCAGCACCTCTGTTAAAGCACTTTTATACCCATATGGATACATATATAGAAAGATTAAGTATAACGAACGAGTGCCAATTGAATACATTATAAACTCATAAGTTTAATATGCCTCGCAAAATAAATAAATAAATAAATAAATATGCATATATTTTTTATTCTGTTTCGTGCCGGGGCGGAGTAACGATACATACCCAGACCCGTACCGGGATACTGGGTGTCGTAAGAGGCGACTAAACTCGACGCTGGAAAACCGCGATGTGGCGCGATCTGTTTAGGACCAACGAAATGCTCTGACTGCCTATGGACAGCAGCGTAGGCGATGCGAGAAATTGTGCTCTGCGATGCCAACCCGCATGTCTAGTGTGGGGATTATGAGAATAACCCCTCAAGTTAGGCTCGTGTCCAGCAGTGGACTTCTAAGGGTTGATGATGATTATGTTGATATTTTTTATTTCATTAATTCGCGAAAGAGGACATCAGTATCGATACGTCTCAGGGAAACTCACGTGGCATTTGGGAGGAAGAAATTCTCGTAGGCTAGATTATCGAGCATCGCCAAGGCAACATTTCTAATAGCAGAGTTAGATAAAGGCCGGCTCGTGTGCGCAGGGCCGGGGCGCGCGCGCCGCCGCCGCGCGTGTCGCCGTGGGCGCCGGTCGCGCCGCGCCGCGCGCCGCCCGCCTGGCCGCCGGCCATCGAGGTGCCGCAACGCATGCACACCTCACTTTTTTGCTTACTCACCATAAATATTACATTTCAATTCATTTAAATAATCGGCAGTAGTTTAATCCGCCGGTATCGCTCAACCGATGCATTGAACATTAAAGTAACTAACACCCTACCATAAAGCCTATCTTTTATTGGATCACATTAATATAATCCATCCTGTATCGCAGGTAGACAATTTTTGTAACTAACGATGGATACATGACGCCCGTAAAAAACGTATTGTACATTGTCTCGTGGCAAACGGTCAGTGGAGCTGTGTGGTGCAGGGCGAGGCGCGGGCGGAGGCGGCGGACGAGCGGCGCGCGCGGCCCGCCGACGTGCCCGTCATCCCGTGCGAGTTCTGCTCCGAGGCGCTGCCCTACTACGTGCTGGACGAGCACCAGGTGCGCGCCGCGCCACGGGGCGCCCTCTTTAGATAGCACCCGATGTATCACTGACAGAACCGCGGCGATTTACTATGCCACTAGCGAACGAAACATTTGCTCATCACCGAGGGTCGAACCGATGATATCTTTTTGTGGCTTTTTGAGCCGCGAGCGACCAATGATCCCTAATACATAACGACCTGATATCCCGCTCGCAGGGCTAAAATTTTTCTCTTATAATAGCATGTAACATAATAAATTTGCCTTTCTTTTGCAGATGCTATGCCGCAGCCAAAGCTTGTTATACCCGGACTGAAGACCATCGGTCAGGTCGATCGATGCAGAGCTTAGAGATAATTAATCCGCCGCTAAGCTCTGACCTGACAATAATATGTAACATGACTTAGGCCGTCACAAACGGAGCTATAATAAACATATTATAACAAAATATGTCACGATACAATGCGATATACTTTCTATGGTAACGCCAGAGTGACCGCACAGGTGGTTATAATGTATATTTCGTCGTCAATATTTGTGAACAGATACAGCAAGACATCTCGGTATAGCAAGACACATCATTGGGCGTCTATTGACCGCAAAGATATATATTATGTCATTGCTGCCATCTACTATCCTGTAACATGTAGTATATTAATATATACAAGTATATTAATATGTATTATAGCTCCGTTTGTGACGACTTTTAATCCTAACTCATCAGAGTCTACAATCATGTATTGTCATGGTATTGTTGCATTCAACTGTCCAATGTAAAAGTGCTGCATGTTGAAGGTGTGACGTCATGAAGACCCAATTGCTGCTCATGCGATTCGGATGTACTCTTCTTTACAAATATGAAGCTCCTACTTACAGTATTTCTAATATGTAGTTGACATTTTAATACCGTAGTTTATGCTTCATAACTTTTTAAAAAAGTATAAATGTTTTTTAAAAGTATTTCATGTGTCACTTTTTCTTCGGACGGCCGTAAGATCGTGAAATTTTGTCCAATCATAGAGGACCGGAACCATTTTAATCGATATTAGATCCCGATAACTATCGTATTTTTAACAATTAATCTCATAGATATTTCGATTATTATCCTGTATTAGTATTGAGTCTTATCACTGTTTATTGTATCCTATAATCGGTGTTGAAAGTGAACGTAGACGTAATATTAGATTAAAACTAAAAGGTGGTAGTTGCTTTTACGTAAGATTCGTTAGTTGCAGTATGGCAAGATACTCTCCGGATGGTTGTATGGACTTGATTTTGTTTGCTCGGTTACCTACCATTTTTTACAATATACGTATATACATAGCGTCACACGTTTAAGCAACTCATTACGTATCCACACGAAATCGTGTCTTACCAGAATCCTCCTTTTAGTTATCGTAATATGGGTATTATAAAACCTATAAAAAATCTATTCAGTGCGTTTCTTCCTTTATAATGTTTCTTCTTTTTTTTTCGCAATTTTTTTTGTTTTCTCTTTAGATATTTTTATCATTCCTGTTCTCATCAACGTCACGTTAAATCTTTCTTTGTTGCTAACTCAGTATTAATATTCCGAAGCTTATAAGTGATAACTAAAATTATTAACACATAGGCGGTGTGACTTTGATTAATTAATTAATATATATCTCGTTTTATTGATCATATTATAATTGGCACTTTTGAGCGTAAATGAACAATTGAGACCTGTGAGGTCGTTAACGATATTATAAAATGTGGTCGTCTAACCTGAAACCAAAACGAGGTAGTTGACTTTAAAATTAATCTTTTATAAATGGCATTAGCCAATAGGAAATACTTCTAGTAGGTAAAGGCTTTTAAAAAGAGCCAGTAATATGTTATGAGAGCAAAGGGTCTCCAAAAATTAAATTGTTTATACACCTTTGTAGTGTGTATTTCGAATACATACAACGTTCGGAACAAAACTAAATTGAATTTCACGTCACTTAAATATTAATATCTTTTGAGTGCTGCCATCTGCTTACGAAATATCTGCAACACTGGCACACCGATATGTACAAGTAAAAATATTAATAAAAAATAGTACGTTCCATTTATTTAATTGTTAATAAAATATGTTTTAATTGGCAAGGCCTGTTACAGCTGGTATGTAAATTGGGCTTTTATGTTAACAATACAATACTGTCGCTACTGGAACGCAAATAACCGCGATCATCACTCGTACGTTACGATCTGAGATTGATTCGTACATATGCAACATAATATTATTAAGCCTTATAGAAATCAATCCTAGAACTGATTAGTAACAAAAATTCTATTTTCCTTATTTTGTACTTTCATTTATTTCGAATGAATTCCTGCATTGCTCGGCGACTGAGTTTCATAACCCGTGATTCTAGTTTGAAAATAACAAAAATTAAATTCTGTTAACTGTCCTTTCATGTTTTCATCGTGCCACGTTATATACCATAATATTAATTGTAATATTAGGGGATTTCTATGTAACTGTGGTTATAATATTAAGGTATTATAATATTTACTCGTATTGGTTAGGATAATTAATAATCTACTTGTGGGTTAGGAATAAACTTCTTGTTCCGACTGGCTGTTTTCATATC
>DWDU01003912.1:0-11201 GCA_018245575.1 Jemadia suekentonmiller
GTTACATTTACGTCCCATCATGTAATAGGAAGTGAGCCTATTGCCATACGTCGGGCACAAATTGAACAGCGAATCAGTATTAGAAATTTCAGGTTAGAAAAATCAAATAGTACGCGACCTGACATTCGAACCAGGGACTATTTAATCAGCAGTCGCGCTCGCAAGCACTGGACGAACGAGGCACACAAGATATATTATTACTGTTAATGTATTTATTCATAATTACGAAATTAGCTCAGTAGACTATTTTTCATATTCCCTGGAGAGGCATTAATGTCGCGAAAGGACGCTGCCTAAGGATTACCATTAATTAGAACGTTTTAATCGCTCGGTGATTTATTTTAAGGTACGAAAGGTCAGCGGTGGGTGGTTGGTAGCTTAATTTATGCCGATCGTTGCGAATGTTAATTATTGTTATTTGTTAACAGTGATGGAGGAATACGCGACGGAAGAACATTAGAAATGTAAGATACGTGTTGAATAAAACATAAATAAAAATATGTATTTTGTCATACAATGTACTAATGTTTTATAAACTACAAGTTAGGCCCATGAATTCCGTCGCAGAAAATAATAGAAGTGATAGTTACTCATTATAAATCAGCTATCTTTCAGTGAAAATCACATCGAAATCGATTCACCAGTTTCAAAGATTACCTGGACAACAGACGGAGATAAATAAAAAATGATTTTTTTTTTTTATATAACCGTATATACTTTTATATGCACTCATTATAAAGTTATTATTTTGATATTACAGACTTCAATTTTATCTACATTTATTGATTTAACACCCCTAAATATGATACATTTATGTATTTATAATTTTGTATTAGGCTCTATAACAGAATTATGGCAATACTATGACTAACAGAGGAAGTATGTGTTATATGTATTTCCTTACATGTTGTATGTCGGTTAGGGTTTGTGACTCAGATCCTTTGGAGTTAATGAGTACTGCATCGTCTGCTTAAAATAGGCAGTTTACAACTAACCCATACGTACCTACTCCCGGATTCATTGACCGCAGTCTCTGAAGGAATTTATCCAGATATACGGCAGACAGTTTGGCTGGCAGCACGCTGCCCTGTCTAATACCAATACTGACATCAAACCAAGGCGACATAATGAATGCCCCGCAGTGTGGCAGTACATTTACTATTTTGATGATCGATTTTCGTCAATAATCTCCACGAAAAACGTCCTTATTTTTTATTAATTATGTTATACACAACCTGTATTTATGTACCTCCTATATATTTTTATTTTATATATTTAATAGTAGTAATTGATAACGGTGCCATTGTTTGTGCGGATGTGTAAATAAAGTATATGCTTTTATCTCTCAATTCACACTTTTAGGGTATGATTTTAAAATGTATTAAAAGAATTAGTCTAATATAATCGTACTTTACGAAGGTTCGAACAATTTCAATACGTATGAAGCTGTAACACGTACGGTCTAGCGGTATTTGACTGGCCAACGTAAGAGACAGACAGGGAGATTTACTGTAACATTTATAATTAACATATGCATTTGTATTACAAAAGTAACTTACTACTAAAATGGGAGTAATTAATGATGCTGTGTACTTTGGAGTTAGCAATACCTACTTATAGTGTTTGTATCATTCGTTTTGCAAGACTATATTTATGAAGATGATGATGTTTTGTCGTGGATTTTCTTTCTAGCGCCGACTACCGTGCTATGGATTTATTATATAGTTGTTTCATAGTCATCGCCACCATAATTTCCTAGCTGCGTAGCGTAAGCAAACAATGAATAAAATGAAATTTGTAACTAAATCTGCATTATTATTATATCGTCACGCCAGGTACTTCACATGGTGAACAGAGAAAACGAGGCGCCAAATATCTATCCTTACAGATCTGACCTAGTTCTTATCCATTCATCGCTTTCATCATTACACGCACGCCGCAGTGAGGAGTGGTGAGTGCCCAATGGACATTTGTAATGTGAGTCTACATTGAATAGCTTAAAATCATTAATCATGTATTTGTATTATTAGTCAATACCTCGTTGGTCGTGTTAGTTGCATATGCGACTGCCGATCGGGAGGTCATGGGTTCAAATCTCAGGTCCGACACTACTGGATTTTTCTAATTAAAATTTTCTAGTTGTGGCTCGGAGTCTGGAAATGTGTCAGGTGTATGGCAATAGGCTCACCACCTATTCCATATAAGGACGTGAACGTAATTGTTGAAATGTGGGAGTATACTAAACCCCTCTGCCTACCTCTTCGGGAATTAAAGACGTGATGTTACGTGTGTATTATTATTAGATATCCAACGACAATAGGTTAAGATATAAATAGCATATAATTTTAAATCGTAAACTTTTTTTGAAACTAATTGCTAAATTTGTTTCTATTGGGTTAAAGCTACACAAACTTTTTAAAAATAACAACGACCTTTGATGAATTTCATTATTACGTACAAATATATCGACGCTGGAAAGCGATCTTGTCGTATCTCGAAAAAATACGAAGATCATACGAATCAGAAAAAAATACTGCTTCGTATGATATATACAACTCAAATTCGCATTTTCCCCGGCTGGTGACTCACCGGAGGGCATACGCACGGACACACGATTATTCCGTAAATAATTCAATTTTGGATCGATTCGTTCTGGTTATATCAATGAAAATTTTAATATACATATGTATAAAAACAGAAGGAAGCCGGAGGAAAACAAAGGCTCATGAGATTTTCATAAAAACATACGCACTGAACGTTCGGTGTGAGCGAAATCCTTAATTTCGGTGTGTTACGTAACGCGGCGGGTCGTCTACCGGGGCCCCGTGGATCCGCTACTCGGCCGCCGGCTGCGGCGAGTGAAAGATTCGTGTGGATATGACTCGTTTTGGTGCAATTGTCACATTCCGAAAGTAAGATTGTAAGTAATTAAAAAGTCCTTTGTTAGAGAAAGTTTACATTATCTGCTAAATTAATTACCTTTCTATTTCAATTATATCGTCATGCTTGTTTCATGCGGTAGGCAGAAAACACTGAGCGCCAAATACATTTGTCCTAACACACTTGACATACTTCTTCTACATTTACAATTCGGTGTCGGCATAATTATTTTGTAGAGTTCAATTATCTAAATATTTCTTTATATACTGAAAGCCACACTGTAGATCACTAATAACATTATCCAGTAATAAAAGAAACGGACACAGTTCAATATTGTCGTACAAAACAAACATCAATAATAAAAACATAATTATGCAGATAAAAATAGATAATATAAAGAATAGATTTAAAGAGTGGAACGAAGAAAACAAGTTGTGTTAACATTTTAAAGAACTAACTATTAAAAATTGTTACATCCGATCGTTTCATTTGGACAATCTACTAAAATTTCACTTTCGAAATACGTACGTAAAAAAGTAACAACACGCCTGTAATCGCCGAATAGGTAGTAATATACATTTGAACTCTGGTTCAACAAAGTCTAGCTATAATGAAAACGTTCATAAATAAATGTCGAATAACAATAGCGTCTACATCTATATAATTTTTTGCTACGTCCACTTCAAGATAACACAAAATTAATAATGTCGTGAAAAACATGTTTGTAAAGAGCGCCGGAGCTGTAGAAGGCGCGCCGGTTCGCAGTTTTAGCGGCACAGACGAGAACTATAGTAAGTGTTGTATGAATGAATAGTAATAGAATTGAACAAGAATCAGAGTAGAATCGTATGATGTCATCTGCTTCAAGCATATCAGATAACGAGATAACTACGTATCAGCGATAAAAGGATAGGTATGTCTTTTTGTACTTCCCGACAAAATTATAAAAGATTTGTACCTGTATAAAAGTATTCACAGTAACGTCATGTGTGCAAATAAATAAACAATATGGCTGTCGTGACATTTGACGTATGTATATAGTTGACGCGTAGTATTATTATTGTTTCAATGATATTTCTATACGTATGTACCTGTTAATAATATGCTCATTATACATTATAAAATGTATTTTAAAGGTAATTAAGTGATATTTATACAAAATGTAATCAGTTTGTCAATTTTCATAAATGAGCTGTTTTTTTTATTTACGATGAACGCGTTAGTAATATCCATATTACATTACTATAATGAAAATTGGGGATCTTTAGCATAACTATATTATAAAAGGAAATATAAATTTAGCCTATCAAGCCTAGACCATTCTGAAATAAATATAATTATACTATTGATGCCTTCTGAAGATATGGGGTGCTTTTTAAGATATCTATTGATACCGTGCACTCCACGCTTTTTTTACATTTTACTTAAATACATTTTTATGTTATTTATTTTTTTAGTTACATCTTTATTAGTATTATTGATTTTTTCATATTACTGCATTGTCATCGGTCCTTGATGAATATGCAAAAATTCAAATTAATCCAACGTTTCAAAATCAGTCAAAATTACGTCCACAGTTCTCGCTACATAAATACATATTATAGATACATTCATACATATGACTAAAGCTAATAAAAGTGTATTAAAAAATGACTTGCACAGTAATTTTGATTATTATTAATTCCATTAATAATAATCAAAAATAGTAAACGAATGGTACTTAGTTTTAATTTATTTTAACTACTGCATTTTCTACACCTTCGAAATAAACATAGGTATCTACATCTGGTTACTTGTACGAATACCTAAATATAAAGTTATAAACACATAACAGACAGACCGGCCCGGATACGGCATGAAAAGATCCTGCTGATGTACTCGATGCATGCGTCCCGTAAGCACTATCGCGCTGTTCGTGTGGAGTGCGGCAGGGACTGACTGACTCGGCGCCACAATGATCGACGTGATAGGTTTGAAGTACGATGCGTTACGGCGTGTTGAACAAACATGTGCAACGTATTTTTAAAACCACCGATACTCCTTTACATAAAATTACTCCCATATTCGTAGTTCAATCCACTCACGCAAACAACATTACGTAGTGGGTAAAGAGGCGGTCAATGGTCCAGTCTGTCCAATTTGTAACTTAAATCACTGAGGAACAAGTTTTAAGGCAACTGAACACGATACCTATTAAGTAGGTACAATATTAACAAAATCACGTCTGTATTTCGCCGAAGGGATAGGCGAGGAGGGAAAACATTCGAGTCATCAGTTAATTTATAAGTCCCACCGCGGAATATGTGGTGCTCCTATTCCCATCACTTAGCACAAATCCAGACAATGAGCACTGGGACTGGGAATTAGGAGTTAGCTAAGCTCAATAATACATTGCCCGCCCAGGGGAATTAATCCAGGAGTTATTGGGTAACGCTCGCGTTTGTAGTCACTCAATCAATGAAGGTATCAATATGATATTTGTCCTGACTGGGAATCGAATTCCTAACCCTCGGCTTAGCAGTCAGCTTTGCTAACCACTGGACTAACAAACCGGTCAATGTATAATTATATGGGGATATATTTTTTTAGAATACAACGAAACAAGATTATGTACTTTATAGGCGATGACGAATCTTTTTTATAACACTATACATACATTATTATCTCATACAAATTCAATGGCCGCTTTGATAACACTCCAGCGAACGTTTCAAGGCCACGAGGCATTGACACTACAACATTCGGAATGTGGCGGACAGCTTGATATAACTTGGGGGAAATTTGCCAAATGTTCAAATGATATTTCTTTATTTTGTCAGGAGCGGAGCAGTGGATATTCTTACTACCTACTACCTTTCCTAATGGAAAATATACTCACACGCACACGCACACACATATACGTTATATATTTGTCTATATAAAAATTTATGTTGATTCCTCTGTTTATTATTCAATATTCAATCGTCTTCTAGATCTATAGTTTGGTTTTAAGTCTTTTAAGTATTTTTCGTATTACATATTATCATGTCATTATCAAGATATGTATTCTCTTAAATATCATATCGATGTATCTGCCCCTATAAGTTAAATGTTTCTGCAATATATTAGGATGCTAGTATACTAAAAAGTTCCAAAACAAAGACGTTAAAAGATAATGGCGTTTTTGTAAGCATATAGTGTTATTTACTGATCATTAATTACTACCAGTAAAACTGGCCACACTGGCTACTTGCTCCAATGAATAACTTAAATATTGGGCGGAGGTAGTAGGTTTGATTTCCACACAGAACAAATATCAGTGTGGTGATCACGAGTCTTTGTTTTGTATCAATGAAACATAAGTATATATTTATACATATATATTATCAGTTGTCTATTTAGCACAATACATGCTAAGGCTAATCTGACTGAAATGACCACATGAACTACTCTACTATAATTTAATTATAACCATAATCAATAATATCTGTAACTTAGGTTTCTCGAACCACCTTTAGTGAGGTCATTTTTAGTTAAGAAAGCTAACTCTCTCAAGAGGTCGCTGTAGTACCTACTCATGTTCCATTAAACCACATTTATTCCTACATTAAAAAATAAAAAGGGATGATTTGTAAACAAACCTGTAGTTGTCTCGAATTAATGTATTGAAGCATAATTGTATTTGAATTTCTAGCCTAGTTGTAGCTTAGAATAGATTTTCTGATAAGACTGCAAATTAAAAATGGCCATTTATATATATATGTGGGATGATACCTATAAAATTATAATTAAGATTTTTGTTTTCCCTTTTAATAACAAATGGCAACACCGAGTCAGTCAAGTAGTAAATGTCAAGACGTGCGCTGTGCTTTGTTGTATCTCTGATTAATAAAAGAAGAATTCGTTAAAACCATCAAGCCTCTCACTTATACCATCCCACAACAATTTGGGGGCTCGTCCGGGATATCGTCGTGTGTAGTTTTGGTGGTGATTAGCGATGAAGATTACGAAAATATCTCGAAGAAACCGCAAGTAATTTTACATACTCATTGACGCCTGTCACCGAGCGATACGTTGCTTTGCGACCATAGATGAAAAATACGAAGATCCGCGTTCGCGATAAACATCGAATGCTTCGGGACGTAGTTACTGCATTACGTTCGCTAGTATGTAAATTATACGAACCGAATGCTGCGGGACGTAGATTTTGACGTCATCATATTTTTTATTAAACTAAGAAGATTTTAAAAATAGAAGTTATGAAGAATCTATGATTGTTTTTATTTAAATAAAGAAGTTTTAAAGAAGCAAAAATTAAGAAGTAAAGCAGCTAATCCAGAATCATGCCGCCGAGAAAAGATAAAGATGATGTAGAAAGTCTAAAAGCCGGAGGACCGCGAATATCCTTTAGTGACTTAGAAAAGTCGATGATCCCGTTTACTGGTGATGACACGTATCCTATTACGAACTGGATTGAAGAATTCGAAGACACAGCTGAAATCATGGAGTGGTCCGATATTGAAAAGCTTATTTATGGAAAAAGACTACTCGCCGGTACCGCTAAACTATTTCTCAGATCTATTGGCAGTGTGAAGAGTTGGGGAGCTCTGAAGACGCTTCTTCAAGAAGAGTTTAGACCAAAGCTAAACAGCGCCATTATACATAAGAAACTCGCTTCACGTAAGATGAATAACGAAGAAACATTTCAACAGTACTTTCTTCACATGAAAGAACTAGCCCTACACGCCTCCATTGAAGACGCTGCTCTAATGGTTTATGTCATTGACGGCATTCGCGACAGTGAGACTAACAAAGCCATATTGTACGGGGCTAATAATTTAAATGAGTTCAGAGCTAAATTAGATTGTTATGCAGAACTGAGGAAAAGAATAGAGAAGAAGAATAATTTTAAGATAAATAATACCCGACGAAATAATTCCGCTGGAGAAGGCTCTTCGACTGCTACAAATTCAGGGCGAAAATCAGCTATAAGAAGATGTTACAACTGCGGCGATACTGATCATATGGCACCAGCTTGTACCAAAGGCGTTAAATGTTTCAGATGTAATGACTTCGGACATAAAGGAACTGAATGTCCTAACCAGCCTAAAAAATCTCTAAATATCCAAAAACAGAAAGTAGAAGAAAATATTCCTTTTAAGAAGGTCAAAATAAATGATATTGAGATGACTGCATTCATAGACACCGGAAGTGATGTAAATCTAATGAGGATGACAACATTGACAGAACTTGGAAGCGACAGACCGAATTATGAGAATAGTTCTAAATTATCTCTGACTGGTATAGGCAAAACACAAATAAATACAGAAGGTCACTTTACTGCTAAACTACAAATCGATGATTGTTTTGCTGATACTACATTTCACGTCGTAAATGATGAGGCTATACCTGTCAGCGTAATACTTGGAAATCCAATATTGCACGATTTCAAAATTAACTTTACATCCGAAGGCATTACCGTAGAAAAGATAACACATCTTACACTGTTGACTGATGAGAATGATTTTCACGACGATTACACGGTGGGAATTGCTAGACTACCTGAAAACATAGAAAAGATGATTAAAGAATACAGACATACAGAACCTAAGAAAGTAAGCAAAGTTGAAATGAAAATTATACTTACTGATGAGACTCCAATTCACCAAACCCCTCGACGACTATCACCTTTGGAGAAAAATGTAGTAAATCAACAAATAGAAGAATGGACAGAACAGAAAATTATACAACCAAGCAAATCAGATTTTGCAAGTCCGATAGTTTTAGCGAAGAAAAAGAATGGACTATACAGACTGTGCATTGACTACAGAAAGTTAAACAAGAAGATAATAAAAGAAAGGTTTCCATTACCATTGATAGAAGATCAGCTGGACCAGCTGAAAGAAGCGAAACTATTTACGTCATTAGATTTAAAAAATGGATTTTTACATGTGAATGTCCATAAAGACAGCAGAAAGTATACATCATTCGTAACACCGCAAGGACAGTACGAGTTTATTAAAATGCCTTTTGGTCTTTGTACAGCGCCATCAGTGTTTCAAAGATTTGTTAACGACATTTTTAATGATTACATAGCCCATGGAATTGTTTTGGCTTATCTCGACGATTTGATTATACCCGCAAAGACAGAAGAAGAAGGATTAGTTAAACTCCAGAAAGTTTTTGAAAGAGCCGAAGAATATGGATTACAGTTCAACTGGGCGAAATGTCAGTTTCTAGCGAAAGAAGTAGAATATTTAGGCTACATTATCAGAGACAATGAAATTCGACCATCAAAAGAAAAGACCAATGCGGTATCAAGATTTAAAACTCCTAAAGACATAAAATCGCTACAGTCATTTCTTGGCCTCACTGGCTATTTTAGAAAATTCATCAGGAGTTATTCGTTAATTGCCAGACCGTTAACAGATCTACTGAAGAAGAATGCTAAATTTTATTTCGATGAACACTGTGAGAAAGCGTTTTTAGAATTAAAGACTATATTGTGTAGCTCGCCTGTCCTCAGAATTTATAATCCTAACCTGGAGACAGAGTTGCATACAGATGCAAGTGCCAAAGGTTTTGGAGCTGTGCTCTTACAAAGAAGTCCTAAAGATGATCAGATGCACCCAGTTCACTTCATGAGTAAAAAAACTTCGCCGATTGAAGAAAAGTATCACAGCTACTATTTAGAAATTTTAGCAATAGCAGAAGCAGTAAAGAAATTTCGAGTTTATCTGCTTGGAATACATTTTAAAATTGTTACTGATTGTTCTGCCTTAACAATGACTTTACAGAAAAAAGACTTACCTCCAAGAGTTGCACGTTGGGCCTTACTTCTTGAGGAGTATGATTACGAAATTGAACACAGACCTGGAATAAGATTGAAGCACGCTGACGCCCTCAGTAGGCATCCTGTTTGTTTAATACTTACCGAAACGAGCGCACGTATTAAAAAAGCTCAAAACGACGACGTACAGATTGAAGTAATAAAGAAAATTTTAGAGAAAGAACCTTATAAAGACTACATAACACAAAACGGCATACTTATGAAAGAGAAAGATGGAAGAAAATTAATTGTAGTACCGAAGAAGATGCAATATGAAATTATACGAAAGAATCACGAGAAAGGACATTTTAGTATTGATAAGACTGAAGAATTAATTAACCGTGAGTATTTCATTGAAGACCTGAAAAGAAAAATAAGAAAAGTATTAGAAAATTGCGTTGAATGCATCCTGATTTCACATAAAAGAGGAAAAAAAGAAGGATACTTACATCCGCTAGATAAAGGAGACTTACCGTTATCCATGTACCACATTGATCACCTTGGTCCACTAGCTTCAACAAATAAAAATTATAAGCATATTCTGACTGTTGTAGACTCTTTTACAAAATTTACATGGATTTACCCTGTTAAAACATTGACGACAGAAGAGACACTAAATAAATTAATTCTGCAACAACAGACGTTTGGTTCACCACAACGAATTATAACTGACAGAAATGCTGCATTTACATCCAGTGAATTCCGAAATTACTGCGAAGAAGAAAATATCACTCACTATACTATAACGACTGGACAACCTCGAGGAAACGGACAAGTGGAACGTATCCATCAGATTATTATTGATGTTTTAAGCAAACTTAGTATTTCTGATCCAACAAAATGGTATCGAAACGTCGCTGCTGTACAACGTTCTTTAAATAACACTTACCAACGTAGTATTGGAATGACACCGTTCAAACTACTCATTGGCGTTGAAATGAAAGACAAAGATCATGGTATATTAAAGTTGATTGAAGAAGAAAGTATTGAAGATTTTAGTGAGAAAAGAAATGATTTAAGAATAAAGGCTAAAGAAAATATACAAAAGGTACAAGATGAAAACAGAAAATGTTACAATAAAAATAGAAAAGAAGCCTATAGTTACAATGTTGGTGATTTGACTGCTATAAAAAGAACACAGTTCACACAAGGAAGCAAGCTTTATCCAAAATTTCTGGGGCCCTATGAAGTTGTCCAAAAGAAGAGAAATGATAGATACACATTGAGAAAAATTGGTAATTGTGAGGGTCCTATCAACACCACGAGCTCTGCTGATCTTATGAAGCCCTGGGTCAGCCAAGATTTCGATTACTATTCATCAGGGTCTGATGAATAAGCAGGATGGCCGTGTGGGATGATACCTATAAAATTATATTTAAGATTTTTGTTTTCCCTTTTAATAACAAATGGCAACACCGAGGCAGTCAAGTAGTAATTGTCAAGACGTGCGCTGTGCTTTGTTGTATCTCTGATTAATAAAAGAAGAATTCGTTAAAACCATCAAGCCTCTCAC
>DWDU01003913.1:0-11201 GCA_018245575.1 Jemadia suekentonmiller
TTTGTGTGATAAGCAGAAGTGTTTGTGTCTGGGTGTAAAAAGGATCTATGTAAGTATTTATATTTGTATATGCATGTATGTAGTTTATCAGCCGTCTGGTTACCATACCACAAGCTCTCTTGGTGTTCACTTTGGGATCAGATGACCCTGTATGATGCCCTAAGATATAATTATTATTTACATACACTGTAAAAAAAGAAAAGAAAAGAACGAATGAATGAAAACCTCTTTCCCTTAAACAAGCAATAAAGACAGTTGCGTGCAAACAATAATTCAAAAGGCTAAATATATATTAGCATAACATACTTGTCAGTTAAGTTAAACGGGGCGGCTGTTTCCGGACCATTTCAGTTAAGATCCAACTAATCAGGGCTCGAGTTAACTGCGCATTTGCATGTGGATAACGCGTTCCGTTACATTTAACCGTGATTTTATTTGTTAAATCTTTTAAGTGGTGCCATTTTCTTGAATGAGCCATATAATGTATGAGATGATGATATGTTTTATGGTGCCTATCACTTATGGCTCTTTATATTCATCGTTCCGATTCGGAGTCTTCCACCAGTTAGGTGCCAGGGTTCATAGATAATTAAAGTAGTATCATTTGAACTTTGTTGTCACCTATTCATCGATACACATGTAGTACATATAACGACTATGTTAAATGGAGCGTATTGTCTTTATTCTATACATAGTGCTTTGTAACTTCACATATATACCTAGACATGTCATTTGAGAAGCAAATGTAGGTAACTGGTAAAACGTGGGAATGCACTACACTCCTCCGCCGATCTCTTCGAGAATTACAGGCGTTGTGTTATTTTTTAACACACTAAAAATGTATATTTTACGTATAATAGCATGAACAGGTCTCAGGAAACGTCATAACAAGTTTGAATAAAAATCTCACTTACGCCCCTCTAGTTACCTCGCGCGGGTACGCTTACCCCCGATAAATAATTTGCCGCGCATTAGCATATGTCGATTTATCTGGCGGGTCGCGCCTGTATTATTATTTATGGCGATCCACCCCTGCAACGTAATATGTTAAGTCAATCCGGAGTCTTAGATAATTCGCAAATTTATGTATCTCACTGTTTTTTATATAAGAAAATAACTTACTCAACGTAATCCCGACGGGATTGGTGGAGGCCGCGTCTTTGAAATTTTCGTTTCATATATGGAAGGTACAATTTGACAGCTTGTTAGATAATACTGATAAAAATTTAACTTTGTATGTTTTTCTTGTAGCGCTGATAGGTGGTGCTTAATGAATGTCCTTTAAGTACTTGTGTACGATAATTGATGTACATATAGGTACAGCATAATATAATTTAAATCTTCTTTAATCCTCAGTGTAGTGCTAAACACGGTACAGCTAGAATATGTACCGAATCATTTCACCCATTAAACTGGCACGGTCAATTTGGCCTTCAAATTCAAATTTCGAATACATCGAAAGAGCATATTACAAAAATGTGGAGGGAAATTTGAATGCAGAATTCGTAAATAATAGTTTGTTTTTGTACATCGACCATTGTTATTAAAGGAAAATTAAATGCCATAGGTTCTAAGTGACGTTTTTAAAATTGATAAGTATTTATAATACCTACACATAATTTCGTTCTTAAATAAAACATTGTTTTCATTTAATATACAGTGTTTTAGAGGAAAACAAAATGTTTTCGTAGTGTATGCGTGAGCGTTAACAAAATAAAAGTATTATGATAAATTCGCAGCTAAGATTGTAACTATGGCGGCCGTCAAAGTAAATGTCGCGGATTAGGTTGAGTGTAAGGGTTGGAAGTGGATGACTTGCGATGCTTTCGGTGTCTTAAGCAATGTAAACATAGAAGAAGTTTATGGAATCAAACTTATGGGTTTATATTTTTTTTTTATTTTCCACACATACTTTATATTCACCTTACGCCGATACATATATTATTAGTCGAGCATATTTACAAACAAATTCAAAGTGACCTAAAATTTTAAAAAAAATCCAACAAACTTGGATCAGTGGCACATTCATACTGGAGCAGCTTGCAAGTAAATCTCTATATCCAAATAGAGACTACATTCGTCTGTTCTACATTCCTCTGCCTAACTCTTCAGGAATTACCGGCGTGATGATACGTTTTTTTCCAAATAAGGCCATTAATGTGAATTTTTTCAACTATTTCACGATCAAAAAGCGACTTCTATTATAAGTAATAATAGTACTTATAATATGCTAATTCATTCCCGGCGTACCCTAATCTAACTTGGATAAGGCGAACACCACCCGGGACTCGCTTTGATTATCGAAGTTTGACGTCTTGCGGTGGTTCAACATTATCCAATTTGATTATGCAATCCCAGGAACACCTACTCGCTATAACATGCATATAAAGTATGCGACAACGTAATCCTCACGAGCTATCTTATTAAAAAACTGTAAAGTTTGTAACGAATTTATGATTGTAAAATTTATATCATAACACATTTCAAGCTGTGGGTTTTAATGTGCTTCATTAGTCCACGAAATGCATTTAGTCTTATAATTACAATAACTGTTAATTTGAGGATTGTGTTTAGGTTTGACACAACAAACTATAGGTACCTGCATAACATATAAATTCTGTACTACATAGTTATTACATTTCAAATTCAATTATTAATTTATTTACTTATTAATGATTTATTAATAAATTATTAATTTATGTAGTTATTTAATTTTAAATGTTAAGCTTTTCATTCGGCCGATAAAGCAGTACTTCATTGTCACCAATACACGAACATATACAAAAAACAGTATCGTCACAACAAAAAAACCACTTGCATTATCAAATTATCAAAGGCGTAAAGGGATAAATGATTAAAAACATGATTCTCGTGTTCATTTCAAGGGCGGTTGAGCGAAGACAAAGTGACGGCCGTTAACTGTGACGCGAGACACGACAGCCGACAACTGGCTTATTAATGTCATCTGAGGCTCCCGGATAATGGACTTGATTAAAATCAAACATTTAGTCGACGACAGCCCTCTTTACATTGGACCTGTCCTACCGAAAGCGACTAGCGATAAACTATAGAAAAGAAAAGCTAATTTCGCTCGAAATATTATAAGATAATATTAAGATCAATATATAATGTTAAGCTTATATTTAAATCAATGACGTTTATTTATGTGTACTATTATATGATATGAGTGTCTCTTCCAATTGGAAGAGGTTAAACGCCGTTTTTTAAATGCCGATTTATGGTCATGCCAGTTAATGGCAGCCATGTCTTTTAAATATGAATATAGTGCAACAAAGGCGTCCGATAAAGTTCAATTATCGTTACACGACAGTGAAAATTGAAAAATTCAACTTCATGTCATGAAATAAAACCAAAAAATGATAGGAGTATGTTCCAAGCCGCGCTGATCAGATACGAATTAAATAGCTTTATCCACTTTGGAAATCGTAAAAATCCATTGTAAAACATTAAAAACATTGAGTCTCTTCATAACGTCCTTCTTCCTTTCCGTGGTCTTAAAAGAGAAACGACCTATAAAACTGGGGATACGGAAACTTAACGTAAAGAAATAAGAGTGAGAAATGCAAATAGCTGCTACTGCTACATAACACCACATAAATGCATCTTCCCCCGTTCGCATATCTTTTCTAACTGGCAGTGAAACAGGCGCCAAAAATTAAGGGTTGCTCATAAGTTTTATTCCAGCAATGACAGGTAGGTACTTGAGGCAAATGAAGTTGATGAATTGAATTGTGCAAGCGATAGGAGAGGGGAGTAAATTGCTTAAACGTAGTATGCAAAAATGCCCAAAATAAGCACGTCAATTTGTACAACGCAAATAATATTTGCATAAGATTATTAGTATGACTAATGAATGATAAGCAAACTCATCTCGTGATTACTTAAGATTGATGGTTTTGACGCGTTTTATTTTAATATAATATTATCCTTATCATGAAGCGAGGGAGTTATTTGTGTGAAATATTATTTTTATTTTTATCTTAGGTTTATGTTACTAGCAATTTCTTTGGCTCAATAAAAGCTACGATTGTTAGAAGTAACTTCACATCGTAAATCAGTATTTTAGGGGTACATTCAAAACGTATTCTTAGTGCCTTTTATCCAGTCTCGATATCCGGAACATCACTATACCAAATTTCATTATGAACGGTTCAATTATTTTAACGTCATAGTATCATAAGTCAAGATATCTACGCCTGTACCTACTATTTAAGTATTACACATATGATGTAATAATGATTTAGTGTATATTTCATTGACAACAAAGCAGTCGGGTTTGATAATCACCACGCCTCGCCTTACACACAATCGCAATTATTTGCAGCCTGCGTTTACGATTACGAAAAGACCTGTAAAACAATAGTATAAACTAAGTAGTACTAAACTAACTCTGTGCTTAGTAAAAATCCCAAAAGCCAACAGTCAGTCGGATAATGCGCACGCCAGACGATCGCTGCGCTGGCTATTCGTCACGACAAAACGTCAGTAGCGTTGCCGTCAAAAAACGTCGACGTCAAAGAGCGTCGTCAAAAGGCGCCGACGGAACAATCGGAGCGACATCCATTAATCAGGCGTGCGAGGGTTGAAGACACTCAATCAAAGTATCACAATATGACGACAATAATAGACGCATGAATATTTATAAGGAAATTAGCTTCGCTCGGGAACACGTTCGAGACGGTGTGGCCTCGCCCTAATTGTTTGCAGGAGCCAGGGGTTTTTTAAGTTTTTTTAAGTTGGTGAAGTTTGAGAGCTGTCGCGTGTTTGTATAGACGTATCAATTTTTGTAGCGACGAGAGCTCGGCCTTTACATACATTTTGTTTATGAAAGCTTGTACTCGTATGTAGCTGCTCATACCGCCCCTAATTTGGTTGAACTTTTATTATAGTAACTTCTGTTATACCTGTTATCATCATCATCATCATTACCCTACAGTCCACTGCTGGACACAGCCTTCTCCAGAAGGTTTATGCCTATAATCCCCATGCTGGATATGCCGGTTGGCGATTGCAGAGCACAGCTTTTCGCAACGCCTTCTCTGCTGTCCATCGGCAGCTAGGGCATGTAGCTGTGTCTAGACAGACCACGCCATACCGCGATCTGCAGCGCCGGACCTACTCGCCTCTTACGACACCCTGTATCGCCAATAGATTCGCGAAATATATTCTTACTCCCTTCGACACGGATTATTATATAATTCATATTAAGTAATGATAACAAAATTTTTATTAGGAACTGAAAAATAAAAATGATTCAACTACTAACATTGCGATGAGAGCACTATACAATAAATCATTGCGGAAACGGCATGTCCATATCACACTCAATTTTTCGGCAGTAAAATTGGAATTCATAAATACTCTTGTCAAGTTGTACATGCGTTAGATCGCCCTAGGATTACAAAGTACGTAATAACTCAAAGCTTTCGAACAGGCACAATCGCGTGTAAAAATGAACTATAAAAAAATAACTTAAAATTTTATTCCAATTAATTCAAAAAATTTGTATGTAAATTACAGTTTAAAAAAAATTTAAAATATCAGATAGTTGGCTAACTTGCAATAATAACATACTACTAGCGGCATAATTGACTCATTTCCGTTTCTTATGACGTATTTAAAAAAAAATGGCAACACAGACCACAAATAACTGCACGCAATTTAATACCATAACAACAGAAAACACGAATTAGTGTAACAAGTGACCAAATCCCGGTTTAACGATATAACGCTGGTCACTTCATCCCGGATCAAATCTATAATCCCGGGACTAATAGCAAGGAGGGACACATCATTCTTTTTATAAACTCTACAAGCGAAACTAGCCCTTATCACAGCACTGACAAAGCATACAATTGAATAAATTTAAAATTCTCATCGACAATAATTTTTAGGTTGTCCGCATAATAATACCACTCGTTGCAATGTCGACTCTATCAACAGCGACTACAGTTTAAATTACAATGTATTCGTTGTAGCGTCACAAAATAATTTCTAGGTCCCCCAACAGTGGTCCTGCGGATGTGAAAGCATTTCGATGTAAGATTATGATATTAGGACTCGCCTTGCTTTAAGTCGAAGTTATGAGTAATATAAATCTGGACATTTGTAGCGGAAAGCGCTGAAATGTAGCTGAGTGAAGAAACACTATACCTTAGCTACTTTAGACTGCCACTCATGATAAGTAATAAGACTTTCCTCCAACTGTTAACAAGAGCTGTGAGTAAATTCAGTATTTTCCAGACAGTGACAATGAACATTGACATTTTAGAAAGTTGTACCTATCACCTACACCTATATATTACTAAATAATTAATCCTATTAAAGGTCAGGTCACACATTCTATGTGCGACCGCGTCCAAAGATCACATTTGAATGCAGCCAACATGGTGGCAGTTGTGACCAATACGTTTTCTAATTCTATATCTAATTCGGTGTATGGTAATAGAGTCATCACCTATTCCATAATGGAACGTAAATGTAATTAGTAAAACGTGGTCGTGTACTACACTCATCTACCTATCTCTTCGGGGATTACAGGTGTGATATTACGTTACGTTTGCATACACATATTAGCGAATAGGCCATGGATTAACATTTGATCTTATCGTCAGTTTGATTTATAACTGACATCATGTTCAAATTGAATTGATCGCACAATATTTTGACTGATGGAACCGATCGTTTGCAAAAATTAACATAGTTCTATAACTTGATCAAAGTTAGCGACCTATATCTACATCATTATACAACTTTAGATGCTCCTTTTAACCACAATAAGGTAACATCGCAATTAAAAAGACGTTGAATACTCAACAAAAACGACATTTAAAATAAAAAGGAAAACGCAAGAAATTATTCTATTCGCACCCTTGGATCGAATGGAAATTTCTCGAAAGAAATTTACCTTCAACAAACAGCAAAGAATTCCCGAATGTTCTTATTAAGACCAAATAAATTACTGGCCGCCTACTAATTGGACGTCTCGCAATTTCTCAACAATGGAATTTATGCAAAACACTCGCGCGGACAAATTAAAAACGCTGAAGAAAAAAAAGTATAAATGAATGCACCCAATACGCATCTGTTTTAATTATGTTCCGAAAAGGAAAATATTCTGAGGATACGACAACAGATTACAAACTTTAACAGTTTTGAGCTAATTGAGTTCTGGATGTCCTTGAATATTTAAAGTATAGGTATACCTATAGAGAATACGTCGGCATTAGAAAATTTTGACAGCAAGCACTTAAAACATGGCGACTTAAAAAACTTATTTATAAAGCTTACTTAGTTAGAGGTATGGGTCGTAGGTATTATAAAATAAAAAACTTAAACAAAAATTTTATTATTACGATTACTAAGTTATTCTCTAAAGTTATTATAAAAAGAAATATGCAATAAAGCTAGCAATGTTCGAAAATGCACAACGCCACGTATAGAAAAACTAAAGGAATTAATCAAATGAGAGTCCAGTATCATACAGTTGCAACGTTACTTCATAAAATATAATGACGACAGGTCCACAAGACGTCTACGATGGAATATTGACTACGTTGGACGAACACTTCGAGGGTCAAATGGCGTTATAATCGAGGCGATAAATTTAAACTTTCACAAATTACTTCTGTGCGCTTTTCTTTTAATACACTATCTACAAAAAATTAACTACTCACTTTCTTTGCTGCGTTTAAAGGCAAAAAATCATTGAGTATATTATCATAGATTGCATAAAACATTAATTGATACAGTAAAGTAACAGATATTAAACTAATTTAATTTATTTGTCCGGGTAACCAAAGAGTCACAAAATATTTCTTGAATAAGTGATAAGTAACCAAATATTTCTGGAATAAGTTACAGTGACTCGTACTGCACAAGGATGAAGTTCGTGGACGAGATTAAATAAAAAAATGACACAATTTTAAACAACGAATTAACTATGTTTTTTTTCAAATGTATATAAAATATTTAGAGGATAAATGTTAATGACGTTTATTAACATGTGTTACATGTTTAAACAGCAATATATTCAGCTCCACTGTCATCGCCAGCCTATCTCAGTCCACTGCTGGACATAGGCCTTCTCTAATTAGCGCCGTGGCTCCCACCCAGTCCTGCGGCGCCCACAATCTACTTAGCTCCCATCTCAACTGCACAATTACCATATTCTTGTAATCCGCAGAGTGTCAAGCTGCGAATTATTCAGCAAATATGCTTATCTATGAAACAATTAAATAGATACTGGTGGAGATAGCTTGCGGAGATAGCAGCGCGAAATGTACTGTCCAATTATGTTTAAGAGCTTTACCATAAATGATTTGTAGATAAAAACTGTATGTATAAGGTCCCTTACGCGTGAAGTTCTACTTGTATCAGTTACAAATAAGATACTATAATTAACAAGAGTTACGATACTTACCTAATATTACATCTGGTTTCTTTCGGAGTACGCAGATAACATTGAATACTAAATATCCTTATTTTTACACACCTGACGCGCTCCTTCGACATTCACGACTCGTTTCACACAAGAACGCTCGTATTAAATAAGTCTTCGTTAATCTGATAACGCCTATTATCCCCGAAGAGGTAGGCAGAGGAGTGTAATACACTCCCACGTTTCACCAGTTACGTTTACGTCCCACTGTGGAATAGGTGGTGAGCCTATTGCTATACACCGGGCACAGTTCCAGACACCGAGCCACTATTAGAAAATCTAAATTAGAAAAATTCTATAGTGCCCGACCCGGGAATCGAACCCAGGACCTCTTGATCGTCAATCGCGCTTGCAACCAACACGACCGACGAGGCAGTAAAATTACATCATAAAATTACATAAACATCAAACGCCTCAACTTCGTAAAGCTGCAGAAATCTTTAAAAGCACTTTTATGTTCGTCGATTTTACGGAAAGCTCATTTGGCGGTTACATTCAGGTAATTTTTCATGAAAACCATAGAGCAGGGAAACCGCGCAACTAGTACGCTAGTCACGTGTGGAGAGCGCGAGAGGGAGACGGTAGATGGTGCAAGGCATATTGTATAAGAGTGAAAGAGATTAATGATTTTTATGTTACCTCATGACTCCTATAGCAGTAACATAGCTATTAACGTAGTGGGCCCTTTGAAAAGTAACTAACCTTTGTACTAGTTAATACATTACACTCTTGTTGTATTCGTGTTTATGTTTTTGGTGTTCAATTTAGATGCGCATTATACTATATAGATATATATTTTTGGTACTCGGTGTTCTATGTCTACCCCGAAACAGACCTGGCGTGGCGATATAATCTTAATCATACGAACATACTTTTTAGATTTTGTTCTATTTGTATCTCGTCTAAAATTAAGGTAGTCGCAAAACATTATTTAATCTCAGCAACGAATATCCAGTCTTCTTCTTCGTCGAGTCGATAGCTGATCATGAGTGCTAAGCGCTCGTGGTGAAAGGATTAGTCGCAATGTCCAGGGTACGCCAGGCAGTATATGTCCATACTTAATCAGTCATATTAGCCGCTCGAAGAGGCTCCTTTTATGCACCCCAAATATCCAGTATAATCTGACATTGGTTTTGAATTAATAATAATAACAATTATAGTCAACTCCACGCATGGCCAACTAATTCCAAACTACGCGAATAATAATCAAATAATCCCTAAGAACTGTACACAACTAGACAAACTAACTATATAACTTCCTGAAAACATACTTTATACACAAAATATAGATCATTGTAAACATAGACAACGTGGTACAACAAACACTGGTAATACTAAAACTATAAGAGAATTAACATTTTCAGTTTTCCTTCCCCAGTATTTCTTGTAAATCCCCGAAGGGTTAGGCAGTGAAGTGTAATACATGGAGTACTGTAATGAATTGCATCATCAACAACCCATTCATAGTTCTACCGTTGGACTCGTATCTCCCCTCAGAGTAAGAATGATGAACGCCATGATCCGCCACGCTACCCTAGGAAGATTTGCAAAATATGATATTGATAACAATATGTTACCTGTAATGTTGTACAGACACCAGTCGTTTAACTTCGCAGATGTACCCGCGCGTAAAGCATTCCCGCTCTTCACGCGACATAGACAACCAATTTAGATAGCACACTATCCATTAAAACAACTATTAGCAATAGCAATTACAATAAATCTTTTGTATTCATAACGCTATTCATAACAGATATGCAAATGATTATCGATTAAAACAATAACAATAAAGAATTGGATTCGAATAAGGCATCGATATATCGGATATCGGCGTATCGACTCGATTATTGTCCCCCATACTAGGCAACAGTAATTACTACTATTGTATTAAGAGATTTATCTGTGATAAACAGTTGGATTGGTCTGGTTATAAATCTTAATGAGGACTGCTAGCGGTTGAGATAGGACGCTCCTGTGAATGTCCTATTTGATTTGTGTTATCTGAATAGGATTTGTGCGCGGCTCCTTTTGCGTTCGAATTAGTTAGGAATGAGATAATATATTTTTATACTTGAAACTGGCTTTGAACTAGCGGTCTTGTATTTATTGACTCTACAGAGATTCTAAAGACATTATATTTTGCATTTTATATTTCTATAAATATAATGCCTCATAAAATACGCATTACAAACTAAACCGAAATATAGAAATATAATCGTAACATTCCGCCTGTAATCCCCCAAGAGGTAGGCGGAAGGGTGTAGTAAACTTCCACGTTTCACTAGTTACGTTTTCGTCCTACTATAGAATAGATGGTGAGCCTATTTCCATTCACCAGGTATAAATCCTGACTCCGACGCATTACTAAAAAATTACATATTTTTTTTGTTAAATTCAACTTTTTTATGTGTAATTAAGAGGAAATGAAAATATCTTTTGGAAGCATCTCTCTGCGCTGCCGTTTAAGTATTAAATTGGCTATAAAGCCGCAGGTACATTATATGTAAATATCGCACATTCGATGCATCTTTCCGATAATGTAGTATTTAATTATCGTTCATTTACATACGTCACAATCGATTTAAATCTCATAAGAATCTCATATATGTATTAGGTTATGAAGATGAAGGAGTAAGTGGTGATTATTTTGCCATATTTTTTTTGCCATGAATCCAGACTCCAAGCCACTACTATAATTTTTAAGAAGAAATTCTAAGTTAGAAAAATCTAATAGTGCCCT
>DWDU01003914.1:0-11200 GCA_018245575.1 Jemadia suekentonmiller
GTGCCCGACCCGGGAATCGAACCCAGGACCTCCCGATCGGCAGTCGCACTTGCAACCAACACGACCAACGAGGCAGCTGTACTTTAGTTCTACTTTACTTTAATATAGCAGTGAAATATCTGTAAACATCTTTAGATAATTGCCTAAATACTAAAGTGCGTTATAAACATAAATAAGAAACAAAAGTGGTCCGTGTTTTGTACCCTGTGATACACCCATTGTTATAGCTATACAGAGCCAAATATTATCGTTTACATCAACCTTCAGACCCATTTCGTTTAAATAATAAGTAACATTTTAACTATGAGAACGGTTCGGTCAGGTAACATCTGAATGGTACCCTTATTCTACTCCGGTATGAGGCTGTAGGTGGGGGCTTATTTGTTTGTGCTAAATAGCTAATTTAATAATATTGTTCGAAGTCATTCTGGCCTTTGAAGTGAAACTTCGAAACAAGAACACTTCTAGAGACATTGAAACAAGAAATAGCGAAGCGAATTCTCCGAAGTTTACAGAATCTATATAAGTTCTATAAGTAGGTAACTTTGATAGCAGCTTTATTATACTGAAAGGAATTGTGAGCTGAGTAAGTAATAATATTGAATACTCTTATATATAAGGCGTATTCAATTGCACTAGCAAAGTGAGATATTGAGATATTAAAGGTAAAACTCTTTGCCTAGGTTGTGCGTCCAAGTAGTAAAGGTTGAGGTATTACAGCTTAATTTTCAGTTGATATAAGAATATTTCAGTTAATTTGTTACGTTATGTAATTTGATTGCCTCGTTGTTCGTGTTGGTTGCAAGTGCGACTGCTGATCGGGAGGTCCTGGGTTCAATTCCTGGGTTGGGCACTACTAAATTTTTATTATTTAGATTGCTTAATAGTGGTTCGGAGTCTGTATATGTGCCCGGTGTATGATAATAAGCTCATCACCACTTATTCTGTAGTGGGACGTAAACGTAACTGGTGCAACCTAGGAGTGTTCTATTTTCCTCTGCCTATCTCTTCGGAGATTACAGGCGTGATGTTATGTTTTATGTCTTAAAACAGAATAGAAAACCGTTATATTAATACAGAGTTATTACAATGGCCACTTACGGTGAAATGATGAGCACGCCGATAATTTGGATTAAGTAACCAAAAAAACAGAATCCTGTATATAATTATTAATTTTTCCGGACATTAAAATTAATTAACAAAAAAAATTCATATTCGTAACCTGTAAATGGATTACATAAACTAACGTTAGAAAATTGTTAAAATACACCAATCCTCGCCGCTTAACATTAACCAACACTTGTTGCGTAACAATAAGATTGCAGCATCTCCGCGAGATGATAAACAAACAACCAACTAGCTTTTGTAACAACAAAGTTGCCGAACTGCGTGGGTTACGCTTAATCGATGATAATTGTTATGAACTTATTATGATAGAGGATCTACCAGTTTCTAACGTTTTATAAACGACGACACGATTCACGACCTCATAGAAATAGAATTAAAATCTTGGTACTTACGATTATTAAATAGAAAATTGAATGGAGTTGAATAGTACATACTCGTAATACATACATACACCTATATCTATAGCTAAGCATAGCTATAGATATAGGTATTCGTAATAATTCCCCCCAGCAAAATAGTATTATATAAGTTCTTCAATGTTTTAACATAGAAACGATGTATTATGGTAGTATTATTTAATAACCTGATTTAGTAGTTCAACTGGCACGTGACCGTCAAGGTCGTTGACTTTATGATCGTGTCTTTAACGGAAAAGTCGTTTGTTAAGCGCGTGGGCACCGATATCTCCAAAGACAATACCGTCCCACGCGTGGTCCAACCGACCTACAAACTAACAATGATACTAATTAAATGCGCTCGTCTTGTTACACCGGCGCGCATGGGAACTACGCGCGCGGAGCTTAAGTTCAAAGAAATAAATGTTTTTATTGAATCTATTTACTGACATTGGGTCGTCTATGTAGGCTTTGGAAAGTAAATTCGAGTGGGACTTTAAAATTAATGTGACTGTCTGTCATTTACAATTATTGTTCGTGAGCAGGAAATAGTGCTCTTCTGTTCAAGCTTATGTAAATCTCCGAACATTCTGACTCAAGGAAATAAATGTTTACTGAACAGCATTATTACCGCACTATTGTTTACTGCATACAAAAGGAACATATTGTATTTACCTACAATTATAACGATACATATTATGAGAGATTTTACTTGTAAATAAATATTAGAATGTAGAAAATATTTTTGTGACATACGAGTATTAAATTGATTCTGTGAAACACAATTTTAGTCATTACTTATTCTTGGTGGGAATGAATCGAATCCTCATAATCATGTTTTCATCCATAACAATTTGAAGTATTGAGAAAAGCAGTTATTATTACATTTATGTAGACATTTAAACAGACATAACAAAATTATATTCTCTTTATATAAATAAAAAACTGTTTTCAATGAAATCCTCGTTCCCTTGACGACGATAAATAAAATTTAAGGTTCATTTCAAATGCATAAAGTTGTTTCTCACTCTGCGGGCTTGAACTACTGGTGAATACTGTATAGTAGATTACAAGCAGATGCAACAGGGAGCGTAAAGGACACTTGAATGGCTAAGCTCGCTAAAGCTCGTTTAGTAAAGCTCCACAATTAGCTTTGTCCTTTGAAATGTAACGTTCGGTGTCCTGACGTTTGAGGGCTTACAAAATCCTATTATTCTACAGTCTATTAGGGTCTTTGGTCACTTATAAACGCAATTTAATATCTATTTTATATATTATTGTATCAATACAACACACGAATCTTTAATGTGTCGGTGTATTAGAAATCATTTGTCAATATGTATTGTCAAACTTTCTAACAAATAAAGTGAAATTTGCTGGAAGATTCTCAACATCTTCTTTTTCCTTTCCATGAAGAATCCAGTTATAAGAATTAAAGTAGGATACTATGTATCTATTTCTTATAATATTTTAACTGGTGAAACGTGGGAGGGTGCACTACACTCCTCTGCCTACCTCTTCACGGATTATAGGTGTGATGTTACGTTTATGTTCTTATATTTTGGTTATATATTATCTTTATCTTATATTAAAGCTAAGAATAAAATATTTAAATAGAAACGTAAATAAAGCCCACCAAATATTTTATATTTTAAGTATAATACAACTAAGTATCAACCTTTCGTAAGAGCCGGTGTTCATTACGCTTTCAACTGTCTTTTAATGAATTATTTGACATCAAATTGAAATCTAATGAGCTTAAGATAAAATGAATGTTTTACTTTTGTATTAAGCTCAATTCATATAGGTAGGTATAATATTAAATTCATACGTAATTTATTAAAATTCATGTATTTCATTAATCAGCAACATAAACCACAGCTCTTACGATCTAAATTGCGATGTAACTTTTTAATACGTATTTATTGTTCTCAGAATTATAGATAAGCACGTGTAATCTTTGAAAATGCCTATGTCAAAATATTACGTGAAAAATTTAGTTATAGATGGAGCTTAGTCACCGAGAAGCATTTCATTAAATTAATATTGAACCTGTCACGGTGAAAAGTTAAATCAGTGAATACTGTTAATTTCTGTTGGTCCAGTTAATGCTGATCGTGTAGTAGCTTGTGTAACCTAATTTCATGTACACTAAATATCCGCAACGCTTCTTCAATTCGCATTTCTGAAGATCGCTCTCCTCTCCCCTACTCCCTACATCACTTAACATTGGTTCGATTACTCTTTGTACTCTACTGTAGCAAGGACACATACATGCATAATTATATGAGGATTATTTTCTTACAAGGAGGGTTATTCATTTGAAAAACCAAACAAATACGGCTTCATTTGTTCCATACTTTTTCGGTATGAAGTACATTTTTGTAAATAACACATTAAAATTGGAAACCAATATAATTCAGTCACGGCTTGCCTGCGCAGGCCGCGATCTACGTAAACTGGATCCCGTCCAGTGAGACCCACTTCCGCCGGGAACCGAGCCCGCTGCTACTCGATGGAGCGAGTCACGACCGCTGCTGGTGTGCGGCGTAAATTATAAAATGTCGCGGGAAATACACAATTATGTTAATTTGCGAATTTAAAGATGTCGTTATTACTATGCCTCGTTCCAACTCCGACTTTAAATAGACAATTTTGCACGCCCACTTCGTATGAGGATAGGCAGAAACTAAAGATTTCTGTCGGCAATGGACTCGACAAACATTTCTCACGTTTTTTCTTAGAAGGACATTGTAGACCTGGACGTCCTAGAAATGTGTCAGATCTATCTTAATCTTAAATATTCTCAGGTTATATTCGATTCAGACCTTTACTAATATAAAAAGCTAATGTTAACCTTTTTTAACCGTGTATGTTTTCATTGTACTGCGACCAGGGATACTTGCTATTCGTAGCCTTCAAATAAAAATGATTTCATACACAAAGTGTAATAAACGAAATTAAAATCAACCATGTTTTAAATGTAACCATCAAGGCTAAGTTCGGAGTTCGGACACGTTCGAGCTGACGCGGTCCTATTGACATAAAATCACACTTCGACGATCTCGCTTCTTCCGTTCAATTACACCACGAAATATCTAGAAAATATACGGTGTACTTGTATCAGTGCACGACTCCTAGCGGTTCGGGTGCATTTAGATAACAAAGGGTCATGTTGCAGATTGTACATAAACTTATATAGCGCTATACTTATATAGTGGGCTATACAAGTTTACCGTTTGTGGATTCGATAACTTTAGTACCCACTTTGTGCGCATATGTAGAGTTACGACACGGTTTATTAATTGATAACATTAATGCAGGAAACACATTTGTAACTCTGTTGCAGCTGTGTAGAGGCGTGACCAGATGCCACCACGCGGGCCGCCTTAGTATGTCAGGCCTTTTCGATAGAAAAAACTCGTTCGAATAACTTACTTAAACAATAGACTTATTCCGAGTCTACATTAACAATATATTGATGTAAAGCAAAATATCACTTTGCAGGAAACCACATGTGATTGTGGTTTCGGTTGTACGTACTTTGTATCTACATAATAGGGCTTCGCGGTTTCACCCGGCTTTGTCTTTATTTTATACGCTAGAATGTATATTGTTTCGTAGGTATTAACATAATATTTCGCCTGTATTTCCCCAAAGGAGTAGGCAGATTAGGTTATTGTGATTCATCGGGCACTATGTATATAAAATTAGTTTTTTTTCATTCATTCATTTTCATGCAAAGGGATACAGGTGACAAAAAACGTACTTAATGCTTAATAGTATCCTTTATCGGGGAACGCAGGGTGATTGTAAGTATAAGTGATAGGTACGACAAAGATAGTACAAACGTAATTAGTGAATTGATGTTATACATATAAAAAAAATAATAATATATGTACATATATGTATATATACATATAAAATAATAATATATGTTATACATATATAATATACATATCCATTGTACCTAAATATTATGTAAATACTATAGATACGAATATTGTAAATGCGTAATATATTATTAGCATATGATATTACGAAAACTTCGTACGACAGTAGAAAATAAAATATTTTACTCGACTGATTTTTTTATCCGATTCATTATAAGCAATTACCGCTGCGATACGAACCGAAATGTGAATGAAGCCGCCTTCAATCATAATCGAACATGAAAGGGCTTTACCTATTCGTTCAATCATTCTTCATTCACTTCCAATTGAGCATAAAGGAAGGGATAAAAAATAATAACACAAAATGATCTATTCAGTCAGTCAGTATAATATAACGATAAAAAAATATGAAGTTATGTCACATTATTAAAAATTATAAACATTACAAACTAAAGCTTGTTCGATCAGGAAATGTAACATAAATTGTTATGTGTCAAGTAAAACTATTAAGTAGTGGTTTTTCAGCTAAAATTATGTTAGTCATAAACAGCTCTCGAAAATGCTTCTGGAGCGACGTGTGATTCATTTATTTAAAATAAGTAAAATATTAATTAGTATTAAAATGAATATGAAATATAATTTTATTAAGTAGTTATAACGTGGTTATGTTTTGTTATATTTATTAAACTCCTTTGCCTTCCCTTACGAGAGGTACAGGTGTGATGTCAATTGTTACATTTTTTAAATACAACGATTCTACATAAATATGTGAGATTTAACACAATGTAGTTTAACAATTCGTTTCTTTATTCATTTTCACCAGACCAGAAAAACTAAAACGACGGTACTCGATTCTGCCGTAATCCGCCTACTACATTTCAATTTCCCAAGTTATTTTTCCCATAGCCACGTAATGATTGTAGCAATCAGGGTTGAATGCGATCGATGGGATGAATGAATATCGTGTGTTATAAAGGGCTGGAAGTTCCGTCGGTCATTCGGAGAATGATTTATGGCATTCGTTCTATCGTACCGTTGATTGATTTGATTTCCTCGCAACAAAATGTGATACAAATGGTTAAGCAACAATAATTGACATAACTCTAAAGTAATATACGAAGAGCGTACAATTGATAAATTCAATCAATCATCAGACCTTTTATCGTTTCACTGTAGGACACGTGTCCTCGCTCACACGCTGGCCGAATGCCAAGCTGCAAACTTCACAACCCATAGAGATTATTATAGAAAATTCTAAGGTGTACAAATGAAGATGTTCGTCGCCGTGTTGGATCGATTTCATTTAGCAAACCTTATGAACAGTTTAAAAACATATACATTGATATTTTATAAAATGCAAACACTTTAATAAACAAAGTTATGACGTCTAAAAACGTTGTCAAATAAACAATAAGGAAGATAACGGTCGTCAGATGAGACATAAATTGTTTAAAATCACTCGTGAAAAGATAATGAGGTACCGACAATGATGACAGATAAACATCTTGAAGAAAGTTCTTATCGTCATTGCCGCTCTGAGCTGGGAATGAAAATGAATAAGAGCAAAAGAACCGTTAACGGGAAAGGAATCTCGGAGAACATTAAAGAGAAAATAGATCAAAAAGTTAAAAACCACGATAAAACATTTAACATAAAATAACAAATAGAAAATAACAATTTCTTTATACATTATTTCATTAGTTAATGGTTAAATCATATATGTACGTTGCACTATGGAAGTAATGACTTCTTTGCATTCGTTTACTCATCAAAATATGATGTCATTAGGCCAGAAATTTTAATTATATTATTATTTGTTACAATACCCTCGGTTTATTAAACAATCTGTTACAAATAATATATCGCTCTTGTAGCACACTGATTCAATTTCATTGATCTATTATCAAAACATCTTCATCAATTTTCCAATTCGATTCCAGTTATTAAGCTAAATTGTATAAGAATAAAACGATATCGGTGTCGATGCTTCATGCAAATGTGCATATAATTCGGAATTCAAAAGCATCGTGATGAAACAATATCTCACATAAGTCTGTTCCTTAAATGTCTCGTGTACTCATTGTTTTACGAAGAGTATTCCCATTGGTTTTTGCTTGCATTACGGCTTCGATTGCATTCACGCTTCTTACTTCTTGCCTATCTGGAAACCGGTTCACTTCTCATGACATTATTGTCACACTACATTAGCTGCATTCAAATTGAACCTCTACTTGCGAACCTTTTAGATTTCAAATTGCATTGTGATTTTTATCGAATTGAAGGCATAATAGACCTATATTTATTGCATTGTGATTACATTCCGATAGACTTATTTACCCGATTATTAATTCATGTTTAGGTAACGTTATTGCTTTCCCGCGGTATCTCGCTTTATTAAATATTTTTATCGTTTTACTAAAAATTAGTTCATCGATTTAATTTTCGAGGTCTTGTTTTTGAGACAGAACACTGAAAAGTTGCGGAACTGTTATGTCTATTTAATTCGCTGTTCGGCTTGCTTTATGCATGATGTCTTATTCTTGCTTCTTCTATATTATGTTCCCATTTACTCTGGTGGTAGATAATTGTGAAACAACTAATCTCTGCTTGAAATTAAACCAGTTGTCCTCTAACGTAACGTAAGAAATATTTAGTTTATACCTGTGTAATATTTAATGAAGAATGTTTCTTAACTTATCTAAGGAGGGGTATTCTTAACGGTGCTTTGTAAATATATCATAATAAAGCTTAACGATGTCAAGGCTATAGTTAGTACTTTGTGCTGTTTGTAAAGATTTAAACTTTAACATTAGACGTTATCGTTTTGTACAGTATTCTACGGCGGACACTTTAAAGTACCTAATATTACAGGGAACGTTTGAAATATTCTCAAAAAGAATGACGTATGAAATAATAATAATATTTGTTTTACATTAGTTATTCCGTATTTTGTCACTATATTAATCAAGTCATTTTATATACAGAAAAAAACCATAGATATCATTTGTATATATCGCGACTTTATTTAACTATAACTATTGCTATTATAGTCTATAATAAAAAAACTGACTATATATTATCCGAAGTATTAATACATATTATTGCGAAGATTTTGATGTCGTTGTGAAGTGGTTTTTGTTATTATGTTCTTAAAAAGCATTTTCAGAACACATCGACGTCTTACTACTACTTAATTGCCTAATCTTCAACATTGTTTAGTCTACAATCTTATTACCTAAGTTAGACCTTAATTACATTATTTATTAACCATCAGCCTGTCGATATCTACTGCTAGACATAAACCTCCCCTGAGCGATTCTATTCGTTAGATTTAAGAAGTTTAAATAAATCTAATTGCTTAATTTTGCGTTCACATAACAGTTATCTTGATAATGTAACACACAATCTTTACTACGATTGATAAGGATTTTGAGAGTATAAACATTAATACATAATTTCAGTACAAAATACGTTAATAGAATCATGAGATCTTAAGAACGTTAAAACTAAATTTATCTTTGTTTCAGAACATTGTCACTTAATAAGACAACATGCGGCACAGAATTTCCTAACTCACTTTCGCCAAGATTTTAATGTAATCTGAACGTTCAAGAAAGTTTTGCTACTTAACGTAGAAATACGAAAATTGGATGATTGTAATAATTTTGTCTATTATGAAAAGTACCGCGTGTTTTCATCTGCCTTAATACCCCCGTTCTCGCACACCTGAGCCTGTAGGTTGCTCTAAGCGGACGTAAGAGACAATTCGGGCCCAAGTTTTTATGTTGTAGGGATATCAAAAGGGGTCTTCGCCACCTGATGTTACTTAGATATTTTAACCTTTCAATAGTTTAGTGTTGAAACTTGAATTTAGATATTAATGCCTTTGGAATGATCATGTCTGAAATGTGATGAAATATTTATGGGGCCAGTGTCAGCTGCGACCCCGTTAGTGTTTGGGGGCTCATGAAGAAAGATTTTGTATAGGTAACTAGTCAGAATATACCGAGAAAATGTACGTGAGTTGAGCCGGTTTATACTCGTATTCAGTTATGGCTAGAAATACACACGAAACTTTTAAGAGACTGATTTTTTAAAATCCTAATTGACTGTTCCAGATTCATGACTACCTCTTAAATCTATATACGTTTGATTTACCAGTACATCGATTTATCTCCTAAGAAATTGTCTCGAGTATTGTTTTCACCCTCGCGTTATTTCTTTATGATACAAGTTGCTATAACATTAATGCAGTTAATTTGATAACGCTGTGAACCAATCTTGAACGAAGACTTCCATTTTGGTCAGTCGCAACATCTGCTGGAATTCCAATACCGCCAACAGCAATGTCTACTACATAACTTTTTAGGTAGCACGGAAAAACAAGCAGACACATTAGATATCAGTCATCCCGATGTAACACTTAAATGTTAAACGATGTGTAAATTACTTTAATTTAGACTTCAATCTTGTATGACATCGTAAAAAAAACTTGGCGCGTTTTAGTGAGCATAGCACTTTTGCACTTTACAACATAAAAATGTAACATTTCCAAACAAAGTTATATTTTCTACAAAGTACCTACGCGTCTCTACCGGTATTAGATAGTGGAAATATTTCATATTTTCCAGCCACAAAGCAGTTTAGTTCAGAACGTAGCTTAATTGCAGTTCAGAAATAGCCTTTGTTGCATAAACGCGACCTCGGTAAACTTTCCGAACAAATATACAGTTTGAGTTTTAGATGTTCAAGTATTAAAACTTCCCACTGTCTCCTTTGAACAAACATCACGCTTGTTTCTTTCTGAAGGGGTAGGCGGAGTATGGTACTACCGTTTTTTACTAATTATTTAACGTCCTATGGCATAGGGATTGAGGCTATTGTCATATATACGTGGCACAAATTCAATACAAATATTGAATTTATTCTTAATCAAAACGAAAGACAGCAGCAGACTAATTCGGCTTTGGTTTTTACGTCAAAAGTGTAAAGGTTTAAATTAATGGTTTTGTAAATATGGTGATTATTTCATGGTGATAATCTATCGGTGAAGGAAACATCCGCGAGGAAGCCAGCACAACTTGAAGTGCTCCAAATGTTCTTTAAGGCGTGTGAAATCTGCCAACAATCACTTAGCCAGCGTGGCAGACTGTGGTCTTGACCCTTTTTATTCTGAGGGAAAAACCATGTATCACAATGTAACGATAAACGTTTTAATGATGATAATATCTTAGTATTGTTATTTCGTTACGCTAGGTTCCTCATAGTAAAGGCAGAGAGCTCGACTGAAAAATATCTTCATCCTTATGGATCTGATGTGCTTCCTATTCGTTGGTTATATTAATGTTTGAAATAACGTTTTGTCTCATATTTATCTTATTTTTCAAAGTCATCTCAATATTATGTGTATTATATTAATCTAGACTGTATAAAGTTTCATTAAAATCGGTCAGTTATTACGATCGAGCAATTGTTTTATAAAAAATGTACATCACGAATGATTTGCAACACGAAAAACGAAGCATAAGACAAAGAGTGGTCGTACAAAAGACAAAACATTCTCCTCTCTACCCTGTGACAATCTGTCAGCGAAGAGAAATGTTTTCGACTAGGAACAGCAGAAATTGTTTTCGTCCCACAATTACATTGCTTACTGCTTCCATTGAAAGAAACACATTGTTTTGATTGTCGTTCTTTTCATTTCCCGCTTCACTTTACTCAACGATGCTTGACTTTGGCATCTTTTGTTTTTTCTATGTCCTGTTGGACTTAACGATCTAAGTG
>DWDU01003915.1:0-11198 GCA_018245575.1 Jemadia suekentonmiller
GTCCGGAGGCCTTCCGTTTTAATTAATGCCAGGTAGGTACGGTCAAGCAACAGTGTACGCGTACATAAAACATTCACGTACAAGAATATATAATGCGCAAAACTTGTTCTACTGGGCCTCTGAAATTTTGATACGGGACACTTTCAATTTGCGGTGCGACCCCAAAATATTAACTGAAAAGTTTGCAACCCCTGAATACATGGATATAGAATTAAATGTTCGCAAGCAAAAACCGCTTTAAATGTGAAATGCAGCAAATAAATTGGGAAGCTTGTAAAGTTTTATTGAAATTGAAATTGAGACGTAAAAGTAGTGCTTTACGGAAACGGAATATTATTTTAGATTTCATGAAAACTGAAAGCAATGTCTACCAAAGGAAAAATCATAAATGAAATTAATATCGGCCACTATAAGAAAAACGGTTATAATAACAACTCGTTATATGTAACCGTTATTATAATATCTTTGCGACAGATTGAGTTACACAAGTTATATCGAGTTCTAAATGGAGCGACTATAATTGATCAAATTCACCTTTTACCCGTCAGATAAATAGTGTAAAATATGCTGTAAAACATATATTTTAACACCCGCTGATACCCAAAAATGCGTCTCCGTTGTTTATTATAGATATTAACAACCTTTATATTATGGGCAGATGAAAGACACATCAAAATCATTTTATGTCTCTGCTCATAACAACGCATAATAAGCAAAAACATATTTTGATTATAATCTTTTAATGCACATAACATTATACGTTTCACTGTATCTAAAGTAGATAAACTATAGAGGTTAGGAACGCGAGAGCCGAGGACGTGTCGTCGCCCATCACTAAACACACATTGCTTATAGAAACAGTTCTTTCTTAAAACTATCATCATCATCATCAGACTATTGAGTCCACTGATGGACATATGTTTCCCTTGCGTAGTTTTCCCATAATCCACACGCACACGTAATATCGGTGTGGGATCGCAAAAAAATTAAATGTAATAAACTGTTATAACTGAATATTAAATGGAGATACTGCTTTATTTCTGCCTGCCCCTCAAGGGACCTGGCGTTGCTTATACATATATATATGATAAGACCAAGTACCTACGAAATAAAACTTAGAAGACAATTAAAATCTATCCAGTAGTTATTCCGTGATGCGCGCACAACGACGCTCCTCTGTGATTTTATTTATATATACAAACATAACATTTGGAAGCTTACTGAGGCAACAGCAACGGATCGGTACGATCCAATTGATAAAAAGTTGCCGTTCATTAAATAAAAAAGGGGTAAAGTTAAAACCACAACACAGTTCCTTAAAAATATATTTCAAGAGATGGACAGACAGGTTTTCACCAGCAGTTGTTGGTTTATAACCTAAAGAAAGTCAGAAAATTGTAAATGCGGAAACATTTAAAAGAATCATCTACTATAGTAAAGGTACCCTTGTACTTTCTAACTACAAAGGCACCTTCAAGCCTTCGCCAAGAAAAGTCAAGAGTCTACTAGAGTGTGATCGATTGGTTATGTAGTGTTATAATTTCACATAACAAACAATGTAGCTGTTCTGTCAACAAACATCGACTAGCTCAGGCCGAGACAATAATCCAAAATCGATATTCAATTATCTCTTTGTTTTCGTATCGTTATAACATCGGAACCAAATTGATTCCAGTGCCTATAAAAATATGAGACGTATTGTTCTCTAGAACACTAGACGTTTATCCGACCTCGGACCTTTTAAGGATTAGGAATCGAACCTCTTATTTATTTGTCACGATTTCAAAGGTAAGGTTGTTAATAGGGCATTATATTGAATAAAGTAATAATAAGTTCGGTTATCAGCAAGTGATTTACGATAAAATTAATATTGAGATGTATTACAAAAAAAATATCCTAATGAGACCCTAAAACTCTAATAGACTAAAACTCCGAAAACCACTCGAGTTACTAAATATTACATTTTTAAATATTATTATTTTGTTCAATAAAATTATTAGTCTATACGCAAATCCCATTGTACTTTTTATTAAGTCGTACTGAGCAAAGTCATTATAGTATTATATTCCTTTTAGAGACGATAAATTTGTATTATTTTGTTAACTGAGTAAATAAATTTGATATCAGGATAAACTTAGTGTATAATAAATTAGACTTGATGTATATGTCAAAACGTATAATCTTACTCTTTCAGTTTTAGTTTTTTACATTTCCATAAAAACAATAAATTAAAAGGCATGTTTGATAAAAAAAAGTTTATTCCAAAAATCATATAAACAATTCTATCCACAAATATAATATACAATCAAATTTTTTAACATTGAAAAGTTATAATTAAACGAAAATTTACAAAGTTATGTTACATGACAACAATAAGGTAACACTTTGATTTTCAAAGCCAAATTGAATAAATATTTTACGATTAATAAAAAATCAAGTAGCGTTTGGCACATATCACTTTAGTATACCGATTATAAAAAAGAAAAATATTATGAAAACACATGATTATGCTAAATTTATTCGAAACGTCGTCTTACTCTACAATTTTAATGTAACTGGCACAAAAATTCATAGAAATGTTCTAACAGTTAGAAGATGTTCAACCACTTGTCTTGTATGATCTGTGAAACTGGCAAATTGTATCACAAAATTCATATGAACTTCAAACTGTATTATTTAAAAAAAAGTATTAAACACTTCACGTAAGATTTAGTTCCTTTGTAATATTTACATTTCACGTTCTTTCTCTATAAAAATGTAAAATTAATCATGGTAATATTTATAATTGATGTAGGTAATATGAGTGATATAACTTTTGTTCTAAATTATTCACAATTTTGAGTTCTTTATTAAACTCCAAATGACACCGCGTCACACACAAAATATACAAAAATAGAAATACAAAACTGTATACAAAATAGTAGGTTCCTGTACCTGCTTCATTTGTTCGTTACATTAAAAATATACATTACAAATAATGCCTTTTATTATTTACACATTTTTTATTATTATTATGCACAATTTGTTTAACAGTAACGGACTAGCCCTTGCTAAGTACACGATATTATTACAACAAAACAAAAGAATATACTATCTAGAAAAAAAAATTCGTTATTCACAATTAACAACTATATTTTGAAGCAATATTCAGTCGTATTTAGTACATAATTATTCACATAAAAATATATATTTCTTCGTTGAACACAAAATATTTCTCATTAACGTTCCTAACTATACTTCGCTATTACTTAGTGTTTTTGGACGAAGGCTGGCTCACACGTTACCGTTCAGTGCAAACTGAGATTCACTAAAACACTTCACCTATAGTTCGGTGGTGGTTTCCACAGGAGATTGATCGTATGAGAAACCCGTGAAGTTCCTCTTTCCGAATGTCACGTTGTCGTTGTCTGAAGCTCTGAAATGAAAGAGATTTGTATAGTGCAAAGCTTTGTACAAAACTTGGACACTCAGTAGTCACCGATTTAACGGTTACTCAACACAGGAAATAAGGACAAGAAGACTTTACTTACAATAAAATTTATATCATGCTTTATTTCTATTGCGGTATTACAAAATTCTTTTGAAAGTATTCATGGTATTTTGTTACCACGCTTACCACTAAATTAAAGTAATTGTGAGTCCGTATCGATTTAAAGCCAAACATTACAATTATATTCAATCATAACATAATAATTACAGAATACTGATTGTTACTGCAAACAAACTGTATAATGAAACACCATAGCTCATAAAACATTAACAAGATGTAGAGATAATAGCAAATTAATGTATTGTGTAGAGCTGAAACTTATATATTTTATAGAACATGAAAACGGATATGTAGTTAAAGAGAATTATACCTTAGCGTTATTTAATACGGTTGAAATTCAATTGTTATATAAGTTTGTGGATTGTATCAACAATCTTTAATGTTTATTCTGGTATCGACAAATTAATATTACAAAATATGTCGATAAAAACAATCAGCATTTAAGTGAGAATCTTATTATTTTACTTAGAAACAAAGAAACTAGCAGGTCAATGACAAGGGCCGTGAATAATTCTAAACTGTATGTTGCTGTAGTAAGGTCGAGTTTGTCTTGTGTTGTTGGGTTTTGCAAGAAAAGACGTGTGCTTTATTCGACGTTGTATTTGACACTAATGAGCGGAAACATTTTACAATTTGCCTACACTTTATATTGTCTATAGCTGTCAGTTCATACACCTTCGATAATTAAAGAAAAAATCTTTTGAAGTGAAATTAAAACAGCAGACCGGACACCCGTCAAACGGCAATAATCACAGAATCTCAAAGTCCTATCAACAAAAGAAAACAATAAGTTTAAAAGAGTTTACGAGTGCATGAAAATGGCTTTGGGGTATTTTTTACCCCAAAAAGGGTTAAAGATCCAACCCCTTTGGCGTCGACAGTAATTAATGGCAGATTTCTTTGAAACGCCCGCTGAAGTGGAAAACTGTAAATGTCTTTGATGAAGTTATCGCAATTTGGAAACTAATGATTTTTTACAACGAAAATGAAATGTTCGCCTGCTTTGAATTTCCTTTCTTAATGTCGAGTCAGAATCATTTGTAGCTATTTGCTTTTATAGAATACTATACTTGTACAGTTGTGTTTTTAATATTTTCCTACAAATTGGACTGTAATTTTGTGAATTCATATGTGTAAAAGACTTTATGATTTACTGGAAGGTTTTAAGGGAAACATGAAACCGGATATAAATAAACAAAATTGGTACATTTTTATTAATGTACCTACGTTCCGATTGAGTTCCAAAAACAAAATAAACCCTGTTCATTAGAATAGCCGACATTGGTCGCATGATTAAACGCCTTAACGGCCGTAAAGCGTTTCCAATATGTGCTTAGGGTTGATAACTATCTAGAATGGCACGAATATACAATTAATATTAGTAGCGAATTTCCATAAGGTACACGTATATAAATGCATAAACATTTTTACAATCTATAAAAATGTCCGCAAAGTGTTAACACTAATAATATAGCGTTTTTAATAAATATCACACATTTCACGCCTTAATCAATAAAATCAAAACAATATTACTTCACTGACACCGAAAAAAAATGTCTTGGAAATAAAAAGATTAACGTAGTGAGTTAAATATTTACAAAGCAAGAGACACGAAACTGAGTGTGCCAACCCTAATAGTGAACGCGGATTGCCGACCGATCTGTTAATCATCGCTTGCTTTATTGCTCTGTCGCGGATCGAGAATCATTGTTTATGTCCCGGTTATTAAGCAAGGACAGACATAACAAAACAAGACTTGCGATGATTTAAAAATTCGTATGTTTGAAAAAAAACTTTAAAACTTCAGGGTTTCCGCATGTCACTTACAGTTATATTACTTTGCGTTGTGGGGGATGTTTTATATAAAATAAATATTTATTGAACCAATAAGCAAAAAGAAGTGTTAACATTAAAATTATTATTTAAGGTTCTTTTTTAACCCTTAGGATGTTTTCAGCTCCCCAAATCCATTTCTTTGCACTTCGCTTAGGCCAATATTGTGTAGCTTGTACTTAATCGTCTCCAACTCCAATCGCGTTAGTCTATTATCATCCAATAGCGTTCGCTAGTAGAGATATCTGCTCCGACACGCCGATCGGTCTCCAAATTAAACGCCGCAAGTGGACTTGGATTGGCACCGCACTGCAAAGGAAAATGTGGACATACAAAATACACCTGTAGGTATTAAGTGGCAGCGGAACTGAAGGCAATCGGGCTGACGTGGTCTGAGGCGAAACGAACTACCCATAACAGAAGGCGATGGCGGATCACTGCGGAAGCCCTCTGAAGTCAAGGTCATTTTATATTTCACTTACAAGTATAATCCCCACTACACGCGTAACATTCGAAGATTGGTAAATTTCATCTAGACAGAAGTTGGCAACAAAGTCAGCAAATTTATATTAAAAATTATGATATAGTACCTCTTTACATGAAAAGTAAGTGACGTAGTAGGGCTGCTAAAATCACATCATTTTTATCAAAGTATTCTTGAGATGCTAATGAAACTTTTAACTATTTATTTTAGTTTCCGATAAACCTGAACCTCGCGAAGTGACGTAAGAAGGTTATTCATATCAAATTATTAATATCAAAGTATTATTAAGGTGCTAAAGAAATTCTTGTTAATTATTTATTTAACTTTTTGACAACCCTGCACCTCGCGGTCGATTAACAACCGCTCTGTTAATCATCGGTTGCTTTATCGCATGCGTACCGGAAATTAATATTTATGTGCAAATTGTGAGGTTGGGCCTACTCGTGCTTACATTTGATTCATTGTAATTGATGTGGATTGGAATGTCCAATGGAATATGACGTTTCATTTCCCGATTTCTAAATTTTCATCTCGAACATGTTGCTTGACAATTGTACTGACTGAATTGTATCTATTTAAATGATATATAAATTACTTCAATGTAATACATATGTATCCAAAATACAAAAATCCATGTGAACACAATACCTAATTAATAAAATTGATAGGTTATCTGGTAAACACATTTGTGAATGTTGCGGAGGCTTGTTTGTTTGATTCCTCAATACGACATACAATTTCGAGATAAGCACCAATTAGTTTGCTTAGAAACTTACATTATTATTTACGACTTCTTTTATTACCATACCGCAGGTTTTATATAATTTAGAGACCAAAAGGACACTAGAGAAAAACTTCAAAAATATTATATTTATTTCAATTTATTTATTCAGTCTAATGTTATAATTTATTATAATATGTAAATTATTATAATGACTTTGATGAGTTGTTAACTTATATTTGATTAAAACTATTTAAAGCTAGGTTATAAGATATACCTAAGTCTACTGTAGATCCTAGGGGGCGATCGTCAATCATTGCCACTCAATATCGTATAATTGACAGTTCAAGTGGCGAGCAGCGAGACATGCCGAGTCATCTAAGATATACGCTACCTTGTGAACACAGGATGTTCATAATTATGTCGACTTAATTAATTAAATTATATAATTGTAAAAAGTAATTATTAAATGCACAGCTTACATAGATTGTGATACCGTGTTTTAATTAAAACACTTATCGTAGTGAAGATATGCGTGTAATCATGAAAATCAATGAAATAAAAAAATAGTCCAAAAGACTTATTGAAAAGTAATGTAATTTATTCCTCATAAGTATACCTAATAAATTGATAGTTAATTTTTGTTTTTGACACCTGATTTTATGACATTCAGTACAAATAATATACAATACATATACATATATACATAACATATATACAGCTATATGTAAGAACAGATTATATACAAACATAAATCAGTTGATAGGCCCGCCACACCACCAACATCGTACTTAAATCCGACATTATCTTGAACATCACCCTGTACGTGGTAATAAATGGTTTTGCTCACCTCTCGGCTGTCATCGCCAGAGCCTCGTTAATCATAGCAGTCTAGGCTTCTAGTTGCACCTTAGTCCGTAATGGATAGCTCGTGGATCAGATTTATCGTTATAAATCCTGTATATTAACTAACAGCGTTAGTAATTATTTAGAATAGTATCTCAATGAATTATGATTAAGCAAATGGTGACACTGTGAACAGTAGATCTTCAGTGCTAATTTTGGTTCCAATTTTTTCTATGATATTCGATGTACACATAAGATTATAATCTCTGTATATTGGAACCGCCGTAAGAATAGTACCGTGTGCATTTTTTTTGTAAGTGTAATTTTTATAATAAATTCGTAGATAATTTAAAATGTGCAGTGCTCCACAAAACCTTATAACAGTAACATATGTCACATAATAATAATAAAATTAGGTCACCTATATTTTTATCATAATATTATTTAATAAAACATCATTTTTTTGTAAAATGTACATTTTTTGCTTACGATACCATACAGTTTCATGTTTCGTCCGTAGTATATGTGATTCAGTCACAAATATATGATTCAACATACATTCCCTTTTTAATTTCCAACCAAATGGTAATCCCTATATCTGTAGAACAAATATTCTCTTAAGTCCTAATATGGAACGCTTTAGCTGACCTACACTACAAGCCGATACTCATAAACGCTAGAAATACTGCGTTGCAGAAGAAAGAGCTACAATAGATGACCACAGCAGTAATCTATGCTTTAACAAATGTATCCCTAACTGTACCCCTGACTCTACATTTAGACAAAACGCGTCTCAAAACATGTTAAAATAAATACAAAAGAGTTCCGTGTAATGGGACTATAAAATTAACCACAACTTATTTTAAATCGATTCTGTTGCTCCTTAAGTATATCTCCCACCGGGCGTGACCAGTTTTCTTCTATAATACCACACGTATTCCATGGAACGTTCTTGGAACGTAACAGGTCCCCGCTGTGTGCTCTCGCCTTAATGTTTCCTGAGATCGGACGAACGCGTGACCAGAAACTGTTAGGCGCGGATGAAGATAAACTTTGAGAAGCTATGGTTATTTTCGTGCTTTTTTATTCTTACATTCAAATGTAGGATAACCATATTATCCTACTGTATTAATATTATCATCATTATTTGAGAATCACTAACTCTGAGTCTGAATATTCGGAGTTTGGATATGTGCCCGATGCATGGCAATAGGCTCACCACATATTCCGTAGTGGGACGTAAACGTAACTGGTGTAACGTGGGAATGTTCTACATTCCTCTGCCTACCTTTTCGGGGATTATAGGCGTGATGTTACGTTTTTTTTACACCAACTCTTTTCTCGCTTCGTTCTTGGGCACTCTCTCTTTCATTGCTACGCCGGTCAAGTGCAGATTCATACACCTTAAAGGACATTGTGTAGATTTTTTTTAAATAAAATTAATTTAATGGAGTAAATCAGAATTGAAAGAAATCTATTTGACACACAGATCCATAGATACTCTTTCTCTATCTCCCTCCCTCCCTCTCTGACCCTTGACAAAATTTTGATTATATCAATAGTAATATTATACTCATTTCAATATTGGAAAAGTTTACAACTCATCTGTATATTAATTTCGAAAGCACTATACGATTGTGTAATACTATACGTAATACATACTTCTTTGCCTCACAATAATATCATATTTATAGAGTATTCAAAGGAATGCATCACCCAGCACCGAGTTCCAGTTTCACACATCATTTATCCGCGCGTCTCTTGTTTCGGCGGCCATTTGTCAAACACTCGGATGTCGCGGTACTGATTTATGAGTGGCAACGCAATCGCTGTAATGGATAAATATTGTATTATTTTTTGTTAAGCCTCCGCGATACGACAGGGTGACGTGTATTTATAGACATCTGGAAAAAAATATTCCTTTCTACTTTAGGGCATGTGAAAACAAGTTGTGTAGAACGGTATCGTTAGCTTGTTAGGTTTTTGTTAAGAGATATTTGGCATTCAATTTATCTTGCCTACCATGTAATGGGCTTGGTGTGATGATACAGATAATGATAATATGTAAGGATTTCTCTTGGGAATGTTTATTGAGCTAACTAATTTGTACATAGCCATAAAATACTAAATAATATTCGTAAGTAAACTATAATACAGCCAACGTAAATTAATTTAAATCAGTACTAAACCTATTGAAATAATACAATTATCAAAAACCATGCTCTTTCCCTAGTCAAAATTAATCCACAAATTTAAAACACAAAATCCACATTTAATCTTTCTTCCTTTGAGTGGTTTCTTGTAATCCTTCTTTAACATAAATTGTGGTCGCCCTACTACAATCAAATCTACTCCCAACCGAATTTGGTTTATGTCAAATCGAGCTACCAGTCCGCTATCATTACTCATATCAACATTCCTATCATTTATCACTGATCATTAATGATACCATGTAAATTTGCGAAAATAGTGTCATGCGTATTTTCGAAACTTGTAAATCAACAAAAAACACAATAGCAATATTGTTACTGTTTCAATAAACACTGTTACTGTTTCAGTTACGGTTAACAATTTCCCACTTTCACAACGGATCTTTAACTGTTTCACTTCATTACCTATCAATATAAAAAGGTTTATAATAATTTTTAATAATTTCGTGTAACAATTTTTCAGTACTTTTATCGTTTATAATTGAAGACGGGTCTCTTCTCAGAATGAGAGGGCTAAGACCATACTCTGCTATGTTCACCAAGTACGGGTTGAGTTGCGACATTGAATGCAAAAAATGGTATATAATTTTATTATTGCAATTACGTGTTGGTATACAGGATGTTGTAAGAAGCGACTAGCCCCGGCGCTAGTAGATCGCGCTAAGTCGCGGTCTGCCTAGGCACGGCTACATGCTCTGGCTGCTTACAATCTGCAGTGTAGGCAGTGCGAGAAGCCGTGCTCTGCGATCCCCGACGTGGGAATTATGGGCATAGCTCCTCAGAAAACGCCTATGTGGACTGCAATAGGCTGATTATTATTATTGTAATTGTTCAATACACAAACATATCGTTAATTGCATAGGTATTGCTATTTAGCGATAATTAAGCTGACAATCAGTCCACATTGAGTTGACATAGGACGGTATTATCCGCAACTCATAATTAGGTTGTCAATGGTAGCAAATCCTGATATTATTTACCTATTAGGGCCGAGGACTGATGCAATCAAATATCTCTATACAAATACATGTATGTACGTATGTAATTAGTGTCTATCTGTTGACGGCTTAATAGCGAGCCTAGTGTATTTGGTTCTTCAAATTAAATTGGTACAGTAATACATAACGTAACCCACGCCTGTAATCCCCTAAGAGGTAGGCAGAGGAGTATAGTGCACTCTCACAGCAATACATTTTGAAACTCCAATGTATTTATTTTACGAAGTTCCATTTAATTTCTTATCAATCTATTACCTTCAAATTGTCTACCTATTAAGTTTCACCTTATTTTCTGCAAATTAAAATGGTTACTAAAATCTTTAAATAAAGGTACTAAAAGACTTGAAAAAAAACCAGCTCTCCAATACTAGAAGAAATTGAATTTTTGATACATTGAAATATCGAAAAAAACCGGTTGCCTGTAAAGTCGGTTTTACGGACGAAGATTTTACGTGACAACGTCTTTTTCTCGGTAGAACATTTATTGATATGAATATTATTAAATTGCACAATAGGAACAAGGAATTGAATGAAAATAAGAATTGCACAAATTTTA
>DWDU01003916.1:0-11198 GCA_018245575.1 Jemadia suekentonmiller
TAACTGGTGAAACGTGGGAGTGTTCTACACTCCTTTGCCTACCTCTTCGGGGATTACAGGCGTGATGTTACGTTTTAGTAGTAACACGGAGTTTGGTTTTTTGCCCGGTATCTAGCAATAGGCTCACGCACTTTCACGATAGGAATTAGGACTTAACAGGTGGTTCGTAGGACTATGCTACACTCTTCTGCCTATACCCTCGAGGAATACTGGCATGAAGATGAGAAAAAATAAACTCATATTAATACCCAAAACTAACGATTCAGAAATTGAAAATAGCTTTTGCATGTTATATATTAAAGCCACCCATGGTAGGCTTTGTAGACCACATTCATAGCATATAATTTCCGCGAGGGACGAGTCCCCGGCCCAGCCGGCGTGGCGGGCCCACCTCGACGTGACGATTTATCGCCCATTCAATATTTATGCAGCAGTATTAATAAAACTTTATGTCCATGTAAGAATGTGGGTGCGATAATGGGCTTTTTACGATGAGATTCTTGTCTCGAGGTGATAAGTTATTACGAGTTCACTACCCTTATATGTCGAAAGCATACGTTAATGCTCTAATTTTCCTGTCTTAAAGTAATTCGTATTTGTACAATGAATACAAACCTGAAATATTTAAAATATACAATCTATTTTATTTTTTTTGTTAATATAACATTCAGCTATCTTCTGAAATACTGCTATGGCCAGAATAATTATCGAAATATATACATACTCACTCGTCTATATACGATTCACATGTAAAAATATTACCTTGCTGGTAACGAAACAAAAACGTCACATGCAACGAACGCCGTACAAGATTTCCTATTAAGATGTCTACTCGACAAAAAATCTCATTTCCTCCTGAAACTAAGGGATCACATACATTGCGCATAAACACAGGTGAAAGGGGCCTTTGTTAATCGCACACAACGCTTTTTACGTCACACGTATTTCTTTACACATGCGATACATTTAGCTTCACCATTCTGCACTAAGATTACAATATAAAATATCTAATAACGTTTTCACTACGGGCTTAATCAAACCGTTTCTTCCGTAAAGTTAATAGAGCGTGATGAAGATGCAAATAGTATGTGTCCATAGTTATCTGTTTGAAATCACTTGGAACATATTAATGTCATTTATGAGTTACTCATATAGGCTATGTCACACAATTTGTTGTTTGGCAAATTGCACGAATGTACCTGTTTGCTACGCGCCTCGTAATACTCGCTACACCGTAGCTTCCGCGGTGTCTACGGTTTTATTTAATACTGTAATTTACCGTAGCGCTAAAGTACGTCTTTGTTCTCATGTTCATTATGAAGTTGTCTTTTAGATACCGGGAATAATTAAGATAATATGCCCGTCACTGGCTATTTCAAATGCAGGATATACGTTTTATTTCAACCTAGACTTTTTTGTACATTTGCGTTGAAGTCTTTCATTCCAGCAGTGAAATATACCTGTTGATCAGTTTTAGTACCAATTGTGCGACCCTCACCTACTCCACCACGTTAGTAATGAATTGTTTTACATAAACTACAACCAAAAATTCTACATACAAATATACAACTTACAAGAAATTGATCATTGATAGCGAGGGGCACTTGCGACACCACAACATTGTATTTACCATTGGTTAAATTAGTTTAGATAACATTCTGTTATGTTTTTTTTCTTAAGTTCCGTCACATTGCAGTTATTAGCGTTATCTGAACGAACAGCAGTTGCAGCGGCGGCCCGCGAACGTAATTACTAGAGAGATAGCGTAATGGCCACACTCGTATGCGTTGCGATGCCATAGACGGCTCCGAGGCAGTAGGGATTCCAGAGAGGTCACAATTATTACCAAATATCCATAACTAAATATTATGACTAAATAATTTGACTCTAGCTCGTACATCTACCTCTTCGGGGAAGTACAGTTGTGTTATCTTATGTTGTCGGTGCGCTCTTAAACGGTTTTAATAACGTTTGCAAGAGCGACTGCTGATCGGGATGTTCTGGGTTCAAATCGCGGGTCGGGCACTGCTTGATTTTTCTAACTTAGATTGTCTACTAGTGGCTCAGACTCTAGAAATGCGCTCGATGCTAGGCGATAGGCTCACCACCTATTCCATAGTGGAACGTAAACGTAACTGGTGAGACGTGGAAGTGTAGTAGACTCCTCTGCCTACCTCTTCGGGAATTGCAAACGTGATAAGACGTTTACGTTACTTAATTCATTTCCATTTCATTCTGCAACTACACCTTTGTCTAACAACGAAACGACAAAAAGTTTTGACGATGTCCTTGTGTGTAATAATAATATCTTGGGACATCTCCACACACGGCCATCTGATCCCAAAGTAAGCGTCATGAGAGCTTGGGTATTGGTAACTAAACGGCTGATAAACTACATTTATACACATAAATATATAATTAAATAGATTTTTTTTTTATACCCAGACACAGAACAAATACTTGTGCTCATCATAAATATTTATCCGGGGTCGGAATCGAAACCACGACCCCCGGCGCAACAGTCAGGTTCGCTAACCATTGCACCAACGGGCCAGTCAAATGTCAGTGTATGTCGGTAGGATTATTGTTGCCGTGAAGAATAGTGGAAGGCAATTAGTCGCAACAGTGCACTATCAATGTCGCTTATACATATATCGTAAGAATTACATCATGCAAACTTTTTACGCCTATTTTCTCGCCCATCTGATCTTAAACTTGGCCCTAACAGCGCTTTGCGAATAAGTGACGAGTACATGTATACATTTCTGACCAAACATTTATATAGATAATTGTGCACGTACACACGAACGCATGCACGCATGTTTGCACGCACGCATGCATACACGCACTCACGCACGCATACACGCACAGAAAAGATCCTCATGATCATTACATGAATATGTGTCCTGGGTGGAAATCGAACCCCCAAAGGTTAACCTTATCGATCGGGATTACTAACCATTAAACCAACAAACAATTTTCAGAAAATATTATTGATACATGTTATAACACGAGGCTTAAATGCTATTATTTTTGCAACGCTGACAATGCGTAAAGTCTCTAAACATCAAGCAATTAGCTACAAACAGGCACTTAGCTGAGGCCACCCATGTCAACGTAGTGGGGGTGAGGGCAGAAGCGAAGGTCATTACACGAAGTCACGGCTCGTTGGCTCAGTTATTGCGCTTCGGACCTTTTTTATATCGAAGTACGGTCTTTCTTCTCACTAACTTGTCACGTAACGATACTAATCTATTGTAGCTTAAGATGTTCATAGAAACCAGTGCCCAGCGTTAGGACGTAACGAGGGTACCCGCCCGCGACTTTCCAATACATAATATTCGTTTGAGTGTGGCAGTTCATTTTGTTATTTTCATTTAAATAAAATTTCAATTTACCTAAGTTCATAAGAATAATCATTGTTAGCAAAGATAGTATAGCAATATATATAAATATATATATCAAGGGTATATTTTATCACATTCTTCATTACCTTAGCAAAACATCTACAATTAATTCAAAGAGGTTCCCATAGAATTTTGTTATAGTACAGAAGTATTAAACCAAGTGCTAAAACTAGTTAGAACACAAACTTTTTTGTTTTAACTTATAAAAATGTAATTACTAAAAGAAAAGCACCAAAAAGAATTAAAAGTTTAATCATATAAAAACAATATTCAAACGACACCATAAGAAAACTCCTGAATTTTTAACAGAAACTCGAAAAAGGTATTAAAGATGTAATTATTCATAAGCTTTGAATATTCCCAAATCTCAATGTCCGTGGCACTTCTACTACGAATAGATATAAATTTGAATGTTCTGATTCGTCACGATGTCTCCCATCCGCAGGTGAGAGATTATGCATAAATTACGCCCCAGCCTTGCTATGAAAAAAAAAACGTTTTAAGTCAACTTTTACTAAAGATTATAATTACAAAAAGATTAAGTAATTTCTTGAGCGAGTAAAACGATTATTTCGAAATGAGCGAAAACAGTAAAGCTACATCTTAAATGGATGTGATAATACAGTTAGATCAGCTAACTCGGCTAAGTGTTTAACGCTATCATACAATCAGGCCGGCTAAACATAACATTATTTATCGCAAAAAAAAACCGACATAAAATCACGCTTGTAATCCCTCAAGAGGTAGGTAGAAAGTAGAACAGTCCCACGTTTCATCAGTTACGTTTACGTCCCACTATTGGTGGTGAGCCTATTGCCATACACTGGTCACATATCCATACTCCCAGCCACTACTAGAAAATCAAAATTTGAATTTAGTAGTACCCGACCCGGGAATTGAATCCAAGACCACCCGATCGGTAGTCGCATTTACAACAACATGACCAAAGATTAAACAAAAGGGTTATTTTAATTCTGCCAAACAAAATTACACATAACTATTATTCATCATCATCAGCTTATGCAAGTCCACAGTTACACTGTAAAGGCCAGACACACTGTAAAGGATGCCATAATCCCCACGCTGGGCATGTGTTTTGGGGACCAGAGAGCACCATCTACGGAGATGCCGGTCGGCAACCAGGACATTCAGCCGTCCCCTATTATCATAGAATATATACTTATTATTTATTTCTTTATTTTACGATAACATTATTATATTGTCCTAGCTTATTATTATATCATTTGAAATTTAACTAATGTACTTCTACGCCATTTTATTATTAATACATTTGATCATTAATTCTCATATGCTTCCTCTTTGCCCTTTAGTGTTGTTTGTATTGATAGCGTCTAGTTAAAAATTAACAAAGATCCATAGAAATATCTCAGTTATGTTAAAAACAAATTGAATTTTGTTACCTGTCAAACACAATAATTGGATTTTCGATCATAGACCGCACTCATGTTTGCAAACAAAATAATAGATTTCATATCAAAATAATAGATTTCGTATTAAAATCTAGTCTAAAACGTACCAGAAACATATAGCTCATTTAGTACATAACGTCTGAAGACGTAATACGATTAGGAATAATTTTTTTTAAGATAGTAAGCGTAAAACTATTTATATAACTCTTTACCTTTTCACCTCCAAATTTCAAAAGAATACTTCACTTTTACATGCTAATTCATGATTGTAATAAATAAAAACAAAATCTGAATGTAATATTCTCCTTTTTCTTAGTCGTGTACTCCTGGCGGAATAGCCGCAGTCATGGATTGTCTAATAGGTTGGTTGAGGCCTTTGCGAGACCTCTCTCTATTCATAGCACTACGTGCACATTCTGTGAGGGAACATTTCATGGCAGACTATGTATCTATAATCTAACATGAACTACACACAACGTAATGTTAACTTCAAAACAAGAAGTCATTTTTTTCTTGCGACCTAAATATATACAGAAAACAATTTAAATTCATAACATACCCCCAATTAATGACAACAAAGAGTCCTTACAAACCTCTAAACAAAATATAATAGATGACTTTAATAAAATTGTTTCCGAAAGTTGTTCGTGAACAGCTATTTTTACGCCAATTTGTCTTTAACAAAGAGACAAAAGTTTGGAACAGATAAAAATATTGTTCATGAGCACGTAACGAAAACTCGAAACACCAGACTGTTCTCGTATAAATGGGCACAGTCCTTTATACTGAATGTACACCGTATTCATATTTGAAATAAATTAAATTTGCTGTCAACAATTGTTATTATCAAATTGTCCATGTTATTCGCATATATATATATTTTGCGGATGCGAAATAATTGACTGAGCTGGCTGCATCGCCACAGCAGCTAGAACAGCGGTGATATCGAACATTCATTCATTTAACTCGCGATTAATAAAGGAACAACGCGAAAATTATTTCATTTTATATGTGAATTCGTAGACTCAGTAAAACAAAAAAACTGTATTTTGGCTCACAACAGCACTTTGGCCGAGTTCTTAAACATACAGTTTCATGAACAACCTAAAATGCATACTTTCAGGATTTACCGTTCATGTAGTGTCTAACACATTTTAATTGTGCTAAGTGTTAAAATCTACGCCAGTCCTAAAGAGAATTACTTGCCAAAAGTTATGTCGTTAGAGACTGCTTTTTTGAATTGATAAAACTTGGTAGTGATAAGTAGCATGTGAACATTTATTTAGCAAAACCTAACCATATGTCTACCGATAGTCACATTTGTTTGAACGTAACGAAAAACAATTTATCGGCCCATTGAATTATATAACAGAGAAACTACATGCGGCCGGCGAGAAATTGTTAGAGAATCGCTTTATCCGATAGAAACATCGTTTTATGAAATAATAAAAGTATATCGGTTGTCTATCAGGCGTATGGGGCTTAATAGAGTGCGATTAATTCCCGCGGCGGGTACGTGGGTCTGCTCCTCGCGGGAAATCATCCCGCGTACCGCTCTCCCCTCCAATTGTCCTGCCGTGATTGACTTATTTATGGAGCGCACTTTTCTCCTTGTAGCATTACGTTCTGTAATAAATACCATACTGCTTTTCGCACCGAATTCGAATTAATAAGCTGAATTAACATCAGTTTAATAAACAAATTGATTCTGATGATGTAGTCAACATCCGTAAATACTATGTTTAATCGCTTAGGTACTTTAAAATGATAAAAAAAATTATTGATGTGATTTATATTTTAACTGAGAATTATAAAAGGCCTTAAAAGGCTTCTTGTTACCTCTTCTAGTACAAAAGTAATAACTGCTAAATGCGTATTTTTTTTCCTCTTTTTCGCCTTATCTCATCAGTTGTCGTGAGTGGTCCTCGTTCGTCGGTACCAATACACTTTATCCTCTGTGTCCTATGTGTTCAACTGAAGTCTTTCAATTTTTCAGTAGCAATCTTCCACTCCGAGACTAGAAATCAAACAAGCTCTCTGGTCTTATATTTATATGGAGAACCAAACATCTTTCGAACAGCGGGCTCTTCTTCCCGCATCATATGTTCAAATTATATGTATGCTCCATAAGTATTATGTATTTAATACTTTGATATCTACTAATAATCCAACAGATAAGGGCGTTAAGTAGCTTCAGAGACGACTCGGCGCGGATCGGGAGCTAAGTGGCCATAAATCCGTTAGCGGCGCGGACTCCATTAATTGATAAGTGAAGATAGGGCGCCCGTCAACTTTCATGCCGCGGGTAAAGAAATCGGGTAATCGCTTTAATTAACATGTTTATCACGTGATTGAAACTTCCATCGCCTCGTAACGTCTGAACACACGTCTATTTGTACGGAAATTGAACTTTATTGTATTTACGTACCTATAATTTATTACCGTTCCAAATGAATTAGTAAAAAATTGTTGCATTGTATTTTGTTAATAATCTAAATGAATTAATAACGGAATTGTTATCGCTAATGTGTGTACTGTATTGTAATATGTGCGATACAATCGAAACGAGCAATACTTTCAAGAGTAGTAACAGTATATTCGGTTAAACAATTGGAATGAATGAAGACCAATGTCAGGATTAAGTCTGATTGCCCCTGGCCTCGATCGCTCCGATACCGATTCGGAGAAATGAAGATGGAGATCGGATTAACGAAAACGGGTGCGATGTACTCGCGTGATGAACGACTCTGAGTTACGGTTGATTAACTGAACTTCCTACTTTGTTAAAGCCTTGTATTGGGTCCTACAGTCACTTAAATTGTGGAAGGGTGGGCGATGCATTCTATAAGGTTTATTAACAAAATGAGTATCACTTATTTATTAACAAAATTAACCCAGTCATTAAACAATTAAGTACGTCATTTTGAAAAGGCGCGGATCAGCTGCTCGGCTATTAAAATATATATTGGTATAATAAGACCAGTTCGTTTTAATCATAAAGCTGTTCCAACCCTCAACCAACATTGTTGTGCCCGCCATCACCAACGTGAACCAAACTACAACGGGTAACTTCGTTTGACGAGCCGCTGCAGTCGAGATGTAAACAAACAGTACAATACAATTACCAGTTGTTGGAGGAGCGCGAAACGTTACCTTGGAAACCACACGTGGAACATGTCAGTAACATGTCCCAGGTTATAGGTATTATGCTGTTATTTGCGCGACTGCACATAACTGTACCGGAAATACTATACCTCTAAGCAAAATAGTTTCGAACCATAACAGCTGTGTGTATTGTACTGAAATTATTAAATGAATAATTCAATCATTGTTATTTGACTGGTTAGCTGTTTGCAGTCGAACGAAACATAACAGGCATAACGGATCCGTTGATTCAGTGGTTAGTGAACTTGACTGATGAGCTGGGCTCGTGGATTCGACTCCTACTGGATTACTAGCTACTCCCACTCCTATAAATATATGTGTGATGAATAAAATAAATATGTATTTATATGTGTAATTTATCAGCCGTGTGGTTACCATAACACATGATCTGCCTGGGTTATTTATTAAATATAATAATAAACACTTATGATGAAATATTACTTATTGTAAGTAAAATAATTAATGACTTAAGGTGACAAAACTTAATTAAATGTGTGATGGAACTAAATCTGTTATTGCATGTATAATTAATTACGTACACAACAACAAGTTTCGTTACTTGTACCGACATTTTATATTAAATAAATCCCACGTTACCGTCATTGTCACCCGAAAAGTACCTTGTCATACACATAAAAAAGGGACGCATAATAGCAGGCATCTCGCGCGTCCCACGGCCTCGGTCGCACACTACCTTTCTAAATGACTTCTTTCCCAGTCTCTTTAGTCTTAATACACAATAATGTCGCTCCTTGGACACATTCATATATAGCTGAAATGAAATTTGTACAAAACTTATTGGTATTTCATGCCATTCTCGCCAACGTTTACGACCGAGACCAAACTAATACACCTCACGTCTCCTTCACGCGCTTATTGAAACTAAGTATGTCTCTGTCGTCTGATTAATAGCATTCGAAACGATCGAATTTCAAATAGCTATTATGATTGTGACAGCGCTTCCTATATTAAACGTACCTAGTCTTTAAATTTAAACTAAGGTCAAATGACTTTAGTTATTTCATGAGTCGAAGTCGTCTGTCTACCAAAGACTTTTCTTTTGATACGAAAATGTTTCTACACTGTTCATTTACGAACAGTCGTCCCGGTGTATAAGTATTTATCCTGTCGCAAGTGCAAAGAATGTGATACGAATTTTACACCATTTAAGGGCGCGATTGCACGTAAAATTCGGTCGGGACCGATTACCCACTCCGAATACGTGATATTTACCCTCGCATGTGTTTAGCGGGTGGGAGAGAATTTAATGAAACAAAATATGCTAGGCGAGTAGAAGGCTACCTTTAGATCCGAAATACATTCCCAAATTAAGATACGACAGAAAAAAATTGTAAGTATATCATCTAGGGACAATACGTGGATGTGTGTATTTGAAAAAACACAAGCAATACATTTTCATGACAACAGCGCCACGTACCCACTTTACGTTTGTTAGTTTCAACTGCTCGCAGTCGCACAACTTTCCACATTCGCCAAATGAGCGCACACGGCGCGGCGCCACACACAGGCGACGGCTGAGGTTTGCGGGAGAGTATTAAAAGAGAGCCTGGCGCCGCTCGTTTCTTCTAATTGTACTCTAAGCAACATGTTCCAGCCAATTCGCGGTCGCGAACAGAAATGGCTACAAGCCACAGTTTCCTTTGTACGGCTCCTTTTGTACTTAATTAAACTTTGTTCCGGTCGGTTGCTTCAACACTAATACAAACTATAACTTATCGCGGTTTCGCTCAATTGCTTACTTTAAAACAGCTTTGACTTGAAACTTCGCAGTAGCACTCTTTTATGTACACTTTTCATTATATAATTAAACTTCAAAGCCTGAACACAAAAGAACGTATAAAAGAAACACAAGAAGAAATAATTGGATTAATAAATTTACTTTTATTTTGTTTCCATAGTGGGACGTAAACGTAACAGGTGAAACATGGGAATGTTCTACATTCCTCTGCCTACCTCTTCGGGGATTACAGGCGTGATGTTACGTTTCTTTTTTTTTCTGAATACGAAAATTTATTTCAGAATCCAAATAAATTACCAACGCTAATAGCCAACAGCCTTTAACGTCAATGCTTGAATAGTGTCACATTCAAATCAAAACAAAATAGGGCCAAAGGTCCTGCTTTGTTACTGAAATAGTAGAGGTGATGACATCTTTGAAGATACTTGACAAATAACCTTCATCTTGGCTGACTTACTCAATTTGAACAATGGTTACAAATTCAATGTGACACGGAAAGATTCCTTATCGAACCAAAACTAAGAAGACTATACATATAGAAACAGATTGAAGTTGTTAACATACCACTGAAATTGTTAGAATAGATTTGTTAAATTATTGTTCTACATAAATATTACATAATAATGTAGATTACGTTTTTCATTTTTGACGTGTTCAATCTTTGCAACATCTAGGAAAAACTCAGACAGGGCTATCTAATCCAAAACTATTATCCTATCCTATAGTAGTATCCTATAGTTCACTATAGTAACAAGGCAAAGATAAACTTATACGAATTTATGGACACTTTTAAGTAAGTTTTAAGTTTTAATTTATTTTCCTCGCAGTTATATATCGAATTGCCAACAAAGCATACAGTCTAACAGTGAAAAACTATATATACACATATATAACAATAAAAATATATACAAACATTTATCTCTAGAATTCAATGAACAATTTAAAATCCAAATACCATTGAATTACATTAATCAATCCGAAGCCGCGTGGCTCGGGCGCATCAATAATGTTTGATTAGGCGTGAGCCAACAAAGGAGTGACCCTTCATATTAATTATTCAAAGTATGTCCGCACCAAGAAAAACCAAGTTTGGCTTGTTACCGATCATTGTTGTCGCTGCGGTTCCGTTACGACAAATTTTGAGTCTTCGTGACGAGAATCACATCGGAGTTAAGGATGAGATGCAAGGAATGGACACAAAGAAAATGCAAAGATAAGATGCCGATGGTTATTTTGTCACATGTTTTTTTTATTGCATATTTAGATTCAGTTAATACGCAGATATAACATTAGCACGTATAATAATTCATTTATTTTATATGCGTTAATGATAAAAATTAAAAAACCACCTATTTTAATTCGCCTCGTTGGTCGTGTTGGTTGCAAGTGCGACTGCCGATCGGGAGGTCCTGGGTTCGATTCCCGGGTCGGGCACTA
>DWDU01003917.1:0-11197 GCA_018245575.1 Jemadia suekentonmiller
GTCGACGGAGATGGAGAGCAGCGCGGCCTCGGCGCGCGCGCCGCCCGCCACGAACACCAGCCCCGTCACGAACATGCCGTGCGCGCTCGCCACGTGCGCCACGCGCTGCGCGCCGCGGGTCCGGTTTAGTGTATATTGTATTATCTATTTTTTTACTCATTACCATCAGCCAGTGCAGTCCACTGCTGGGCATAGGCGTCCCCTGAGGGGTTAGGCGTATAATCCCCACGCTGGGAGTGCGGGTTGGGGATCACAGAGCACAGCTCCTCTCGCCGCTTTCGCTGCTGCCCTTAAACGGCAGTACATGCAACTGTGCCTGGGCAGACCGCACCATACCGGGATCTGCCAGTGCCGAGTTTAATTCCCCCTTACGACACCTTGTATCCAGGGCACGGGGTCGGGGAACGCATTCTTACTCCGCCCCCACACGGAACTCTGACTATTATAGGCTGTTTTTGACTAATATCAACTAAATCTACCATTTCTTGACTAACAAAACGTATCTAACTAATGGTGGTCACATATTACAATACAGTTGTGCCCCTTGTTACGTGTATATAATGTTCAATTAGTATACAACAGTTGTATCGATATTCATGTCACTACTGAAACTGTAGTTATTATGTTCATTATATCATCATCATTTTGACGCACAGATGTCCACTGCTAGGCGCGAAGTTTTCAAACGAACGAAATATATTGTCACGCCTTTTCCCATAGGGGTAGACAGAGATTAAGGACTAGAAACAATGTTGAGAGAGTATAGAAACCTGTAAACTGAACGCGATGTAGATATCCACGGATCCGCTGAACATGGTGCCCACGCCCACGAAGCGGCCGTCGTCGCGCACGGCCAGCGCCGACAGCGACTCGCCCACGGCCACCGTGCGCCGCAGCTGCCCGCCGTGCGGCTCCCACTGCTGCAGCAGCCCCGTCTGCTTGCCCGACCGGCTCAGGGGGTTGGCGATCGTGAACATAAGATACTCGTTCTTTTTGTCTTCCACGGGACCGAATCTGAACATGTTATCAATTTCATTATAATTTCGAACATTGTACAAGACTTTGTAAATTAATAAATACAACTAACAAACCTACATAAACACCTAATTCTTATTCCAACGCCACAGGAAAACATCGGCAAAATATTACAATTATAAATACAAGAAAACTACTGCTAAATTCAAATTACTGAATACCATTCCAGTGTGAAATTGCAAATTTATCCAAATAAAAACAAGTTTTCAAAATTAAATCAGTGGTTATTATTCAAATAATAAACCCAAAAACAAAACAAACTATAACAATTCTTATAACCAAGGTATTATATTGGGGTCAACATAAGTTTTTAGGCCTGAAGACGGGATTCGAAGGATGCGAATTTACAAAGTGATCATAAAACATGTAAATCGATAGATGCTATTTCAACAATGTTTGTGCCTTACCTGCATCGCCTAAACAGGTACTTAGTGCCGTTGGGCGGCTCGCATCTTAGTTTCAGTAGGGGTGCACAACGGGACATCGTGCCCCATATGTGCGCGAAGCCGTCCTTCGCTATGCTCGCCAATTTAGTGTCACATGGACTGAAGTCTAGGTCATCCAACTGAAATAAAATAAATAAAGATTTTCATTACAATTAATCTGCCGACACCATAGAACATAGTGTGTAATGAATGGAAATGAACACATCAAGTTCATAAGGATTCAAGTATTTGGTGTGGTCCTCTACCTACCTCATGGGAGACCATGGTATAACAATATGAACAATCTGCAAAGTCCAGCAACACATCACTGTTACATGCATAATCTAACTTTAGTGACCGATTTGCATTTGTAACAGTGTAACAAACAATTTTAATTCTCATGTAAAAAATATATTGTCCATTATTCATTTAGAGTGATTTTTGTTTTACCAGCAGAATGCACCAGCATAGTGGTCGGAGATCAAGTTAGATTTAGTTTTTTGTGTTGAAGCAAAAATTAGGGCTTGTTGGAGAAGTAGCTGTGAGCTCTACTGCCGACTCAGAGGTCTTGGGTTCAGATCCCAGGTCTGGTACTATTGAATTTTTTTAATAAGAATTTCTAGTAACAACATGGAATCTGGATTTGCACCTGGTCTATGGCAATAGACTCACAACCTTTACATAATGCTTAGATATTGGGGGATTGCAAGAGATGTCTGATGTAAAGTTTTTTTTATTTGTTATTAGTAAATTAATTCAATGGAGTATGAAATATATTTTTTTTAATTATACTTTCAATATACTAATAGATCAGGCACCATCTGCAATAAGTGGATTTATTGTTGTAGGTTTTCAAAATAAGCATCTTTCCCTAATTCATTGACCACTTCTTTCTTAACATTTCCCAGTTTAATTAGTCTGTAAATCCAAAATTAAAGTAAAACCTGAGTGCAATTTGTTTTTTATATAAATAGAATATGCTCAGTATCTTGTCTGCACCAATGATGGTTTAATTTGGCAGTAGTTGGACAGTGTTTTGAGTATTTATTTGGAGAATAGCTAGTACTGTACAAACTGAAAGGAAGTTTATTTTTCCAATTGTAAGCTGCACAATTAAACATATAACTAAGGAAATTCTACATAACTAAGTTCGTGACAGAACAAAGGCTATTATTGCAATTACAATCAACTAGTTTCATAAAAGAAGAATAATTAAAAAGGTAGACAGAAGCACTTGCTTGCCAATATCCCATTTTCAATGGATATCCATTGTATTCAAAATATTTTATTTATTCTGTGCATTTGAAGATAAACTATATATACACCTATACACTTATTAATTTTTTATCAAATAAAAACCTTTCATGAGTGGGTAAATTCCTAATTTTTCCCTTTCCTTGGCTAATTACTTCTTTATCAGTTAATCAGTACACATGGTACATACCATATTCTAAATTATCATTCATAATAACATATACCTTGTTTTGAGGGTCACATAATTTAATAACTTAACATTCCTCTCAGACAATTGTTTAAAACAAGTCTACAATTACAATAAAACCAGGTCTTTCATTACCTCCTTGGTGTGTCCTTCTAGTTCAAATAACAGTTGCATTTTTGGAAAACTCCATATTCTCACTTTGCCATCCATGCCGCCTGTAGCCATTAATTTGCCATTATTGCTGATTGTCACTACTCGTTGTAATGGATCATCACTTAAAAATAATAATACAGTTCATGATAATGATAATTCAGTATGGCCTCATTTTATACCAAATGAAGATGATCTTTACAATTAGTAAGTTCAATGTTAAGCCACATATCTGCAGTCGCAATGGGCACTAACTTATAGAAAATCATTAGAACATGAATCAAAACAGTGCAGTTTGATCATTTCTAATTAATGCCATACACATTTAACAACTATAGTGCCTTCCTACACTTTACATAAAATGGTGTAATATGAGGATATATTTAATATTAAAATATGTTGACCCGGAAAACAGTCTTTAAGAAAGTTTTACCTGAAATCAGTTTGCACACTATCAGTTGGCCTTATTTCAAAGGACATTCGTTTTTCGGTGGTGTTGGTACTGCTTTCGGATTTAGATATGTTGTCATTGTCAGAGACAGTACGGCGGCGGCGGCGCACCAGCCCGTTCTCTGCGCGGAAGCTGCCCCGCCGTGTCTCTGCCGCATCGACCACACGGATGTTCACTTTGTACAGCTGACAGTGGCTCTCCTGTCCCGCAGTTAGGTATGTCCGGTTGCCTATGGTTCGCACCGAGCATGTCATTACTACGTTCGGGCCCGTTTCATGCCTCATCACCTCCTCCGCTACGAACCTCGTTCCATTGTGCGACAATTCAAATACCTCCTGGAAAACAGTATACATGCATGAATATTGATGATTTTAGTCACGCAGCGAACAAAACTTAGACGTGTGATTAAACGATTCGATATAAGAACTGCTGACGCGTGTCGACAAACCGCTTTCTACGGCCCCTGTTTTCCATAATATGTTCAAAAAACACTTACAAATCCATTAGCCACGCCTGTGTTGGATGCTCCTCCACCTCCAGCTACAAGAACGTGGCGACTTGTGAGCGTCTGTAGTGTGTAAAGAGGAAAATCGACCTTTGCGAGTAAGCCATCGCATCTATTCCTTGACATCTTGACTTATAACATCGGTTTTATAAAGTTAATACACTGACATCGATCGGCATTTACTATCTTCGCCCTAAATTAAGTCACATGAGTGCTAATACACTATGAAAATTACTTATTTTCTATAAAATATGGCTAAAACAACAGGATAGGAACTAAACAACTGACGGGAATTCAGCTACTTCCAACATGACAAAAGTCATTTTTGACAGTTGACTTAAATGTTTACGAAGATAGATATCTCAAAATATCAGGTGACTTCAAAATATTGATAGTTTATCGATTTAATAAATATTAGTCATGATGACGATTCCTTCTTAAATCTAATTATAATAATGATAAAGAAGTGTTTTTGTTGATTCCATGTCATAGAAATGATATTTACTTGAACTTATCTTAGTTTTTTTTTTAAAGTAACAGTATATGAACAACAATCATAGTTAATATAAACGATCGCTATAGATATTATATACTTAGTCACATTATGTTACATCTTTTATACAAGCAAAACTTAGTAAAAAATTTTACGGTAAAAATTCCACAATCAGTACGCACAAATATCTTTGTAAACCTTAATAATTTCAAAATAAAAGGAGTTATCGTCTAATTATATTCCCAATTCAATACTGAATATTAACTAAACAATAAATCGTATCACACCTGGAATCTCCGTAAACTTAGGCAGAGCAGTATAGTACACTCCCAAGTTTGACGTGTTACTTTTATATTCCACTATGGAATAAGTGGTGAATCTATTGACATACACCGGGCACATATATCCAGACTCTGATCTTCTGTTAGGAAATCGAAGTCAGAAATTCTGATAGTGCCCGCCCCGGGATTAGACCCAGACCGATAAGCAGTCACATTTGCAACTACTCAACGAAGAACGAAGCAATTAAGGGACCTTTTTTTTTGGTTACGGGGAAACCTTCACAAGGTACCCAGTATCTCTCCCAAGGTACCGGGTACCTTACTTATATGGGACTTATAACAATAATTCTCGTTGTCATATCAACAGCTTACGGCGGATTACCCAACGCTCCAATCAGACCATTCCCTGCACTTACTTTTCAGCGCCGTCATTCAAAACATATAAACTCGTACACATACCATTTCAGTAGTTCTCGGTCCAGGTCTTTTAAATATTGATCATTCACATTTAACTGGAAAGCATTTTGTCAATTTTACAATCAATTTTAATAAGTATGACAAGAGCCTTGCACGTCCAATAGCTTCAAAATATTTAAACATTGTATGTTAAGTACTCAATATTGTTATGTTATGTTATGTCATATTGTTATGTTGAATTTCTTCCGACCTTGATCCTCTTATTATTGCTACTTTACTGCTAAATGTGAAAACTTTTAAGTGGCCTTCTTCCTCTCTATTCTACTTTTTGTTTGTGTATACCTAGCTGTAAGTTTTCCAAATAAATAAATACTTACCAACATTGTTTGAAACTTATAAATACTTTTAGATTTAGTTGCGCAAAATCATTAATCCTAAACTTATTACTCCTTTTGTTTGGTATTTCTTGTTTTTGGGATGAAAGAGGTGTACGTGGCTGTATAATGTAATTTACAGTTAACTGCCTCGTTTATCGTGTTGGTTGCAAGTGCGGCTGCCAATCGGGAGGTCCTGGGTTCGATTCCCGGGTCGGGCACTACTACAATTGTCTAATTTAGATTTTCTAGTAGTGGCTCGGAGTCTGGATTTGTACCCGATGCATGGCAATAGGCTCACTACCTATTCCATAATGGGACGTAAACGTAACTGGTGAAACGTGGGAATGTTCTACATTCTTCTACCTACCTCTTCGGGGATTACAGGCGTGATGTTACGTTACAGTTACTTATATTTTTTTATTGACAAAGGAAGAAAATGCATAAAGAAAGATACATTCTCTCACATCAAATGCTGAAACCATGTATTATAAACATTTTATAAAGTAACGTGAAATTCCCAAGGATATTTACAATGTGCATACTTCAATCGAACAAACAATATTATATGGTAAGAAAAAAACATCAGTTGTAGTACATTTAATAAATAGTTTAATAAATAATGTTGACAGTATCTTCGCGTGACTATGCAAAGACAAATGTAATAGACATTTAGTATACAATGATAGACATTCAGGTAGAAAATTAGTTAATTTTTCTATTGACTGATAATTACTATAATGATCAATTAACTCAAGGTATTATCGTATTAGTGGATCGGTAAGCTAGTAAAATCTGTGACAATGACTCAACTATTAATTATGAAATATATCTTTTTAATAGTCGTACTTGTGGCAAGAGATATCAATATCAAATTTTAAAAATCAAACCTTTACTCCTAAATTCTAAAAGTTGTAGGGACCAAGAGTATACAAATAAGTCACAGACTCACCATATACTATGCTCATCCATTTATTAGTTGATATCTGATTCTATAACACCAACTACTCATCTAGGGTTAGTCACAATCTCACGAAGCGAGATACGATAAGTATCCCGACAGTACTCTTAAACACCAGGAGCTCGCGACTAGTAGGTGAAGATAATCGAGCGGATGAGCCCGTCGCGCACGGAGTCGCTGGACTGGCCGACGCCGAAGTTGAAGAAGACGGACTCGGCGGCGACCTGCTGCGCGCAGGTGCCCATGGGGTACCAGCCGGCCTTGTTGAACACGACGCCCACCTTGTACACCTTGTTGCGCTGGATGTACACGGGCCGGTTGAACATGATGTCGAGCAGGTGGCGGAACGGCACGCGGTTGGTGTAGTGCGTGTAGGTGAGGCGCGCGCCGTCCGCGTCCAGCAGGTGCGCGTACAGCAGCTCCGAGTAGCCGCCCGGCGCGCTGGGCGCGCTCTCCTCGCTGGGCGCCTGCGTCGGCACCTGCGCGCGCGGCTCGTCAGCACACCACTACACCCCGACTGGTAATAATAATTAACGTATCTGTGCTACTTTTTACCTATGCTCTCTTTATTCTAACATATTACATTCTAACTAATTAACCTACCCCTTCGATAATTTAATACACGTACTAGACTACATGTAGAAGCGATCGTGTGACCTTCTACATAGATTACCCACAAATGATACCCTACGCGGAAATAATTGTTGGTAACGCGGTTGACCTGCACGCCCAGCAAGCAGATGTTCTTGTCCACCATGAACGTGACGGAGCAGTCCAGCACGCTGTTGTTGAGCCAGTCGGTGTGCGGCACGATGGAGCGCTGGCAGTAGATCTTGTTCATCTCGGCGCTGTGCCGCTCCACGAGCACGCCCAGCCCCGTCAGCGACACGGGGTGCGCCAGCGACAGCCGCACCCCTGCCGGTCGTCACAAACACATACATTGATCGCCTCGTGGAATAATTGTACCTGTTGTAACGTGCCGCGGTTAGTCAAAATGGAATTGAACTTGTCACTAAATTTTAGTCGTTGGATCTTTCCATTTTCCACTCTGTTATTGTATAGATATAGAGTGTTTTAATTTAGGTGGTGCATTTTTACATTGTTTCTCATATCATCTTCATAGCATTTTTAATGAACATTTTCGAAAAAGTGATGAAAAATATTGTGAAAGAAATCTTAATGCTCAATAATATACATGCACATGATAGGTGTTAGGTGGCCGAAGCGCTCGCAGCCCTGACGCCTTTTTCAGATAGCAACAGATCTGTAAGTACTTAGGGGCTTTCCACACGCTCTGTGTCTCGACGTCACTGTATCCGAAACACTGCAGTCCTCGTAAGCTCGTAACGAATACGGGACCAAGTCATTCGGTTCACTCAATTAAAAATATATAAAAAGGAGGGAGAACGGGTAATCCATACTTTGCGTTAAACCTCGATGACACATCGGAATATAAAAATTAGAAAATGCATTTCACAAGGTGGAATGTTATTCGTGACGTGAAAATAAAGTGAGCCTTATGGAAACGTGTTTCATGCTTCCATAGGTTAATCTTTGTATGCGGTACGAATTTTATTTCAGCCAACTTTTAATTTCATATTAACTATACACATCAATAACTCTATGACTACATCCACTACATAGACATGGAAGACATTGGTGGGCGCGAGGAGCGGCCAATGCCGGACGTCAAGTGCTGAGCGACCAGTGCGTGTGGAAAGGCACAACAGTGGAACGGCGCCGAGCGCAGGCGGCCGCCGGGTGGGCTACCTTGTGGCAAATTTCACGAGCGTAGGGGGTCCGCCGAGCTGCAGCTGGGCAGCGTCGACGGACGTCGTCGGAGGGCATAAGAGCGGTTTGGCCACTAACCCATATCCACACCGATCCCGGGTGCGAGGAGAGCAATTTGGGCAGCGCAGGAGCAGCCGGCGGGAGTACCGGCGTCGAGGGACTGCAGCGGCTGCAGCGGCTGGAGGTGCTGCAGCGGCTGGTGGAGCGCCTGCAGCGGCTGCAGTGGCTGCAGCGGCTGCAGCGGGCGGTGGTGCACGTGCGCGGGCGGCGGCGCGTACTGCAGCGCGGGGTCGTGGCGCGGACAGCCGGAGCTGCGCTCGCCCCACACCTGCTCCACGGCCACGGGGCTGGGCGTGTCCACCGTCAGCGTCGCCATCTGACCCGCCGCTCACACTTTACACCACTACTCACAATACGCGACCCTACTCTTACATTCATACGACACATTCAACAAAAACAAACCAACATGAAAGATTTTATATAAATTTTGTTTAACTCAATGCACAATTTGATTCGAAGATTCCCAAATCATTTTAATTATGTTAATTTAATTTTAATAAAATCTGCGTTTATTTTTTCATGATTGTGTAAAATATCTCTTTATTTCAGTATAAATAGTGTGAGTATTGGAAAAATTTAACAATGATCAACTCCAGTAACATAAGACCCATGAAGTCCCCAACAGAGGAATTTTTCAAGAATATGATTTCATAATACATAATGCTATTAAAGGCACATTAATTAGGCCTGAATGTTATCTCTTTATAGACATTTACAACTTTTTTTTAATCTTTAAAATATTCAATAATTCCGAAGAGAGACAACCCTCAAATATCCATTGATCTGCACTAAAGCAATGAACTGTAGTATGGTGCAAGATCACCAGTAGAATCGTAATATTATAAACAAGAATGATGAGTCATTGATTATACTTAAGATACACTTACATTACAAGAGGGCCCACCACCAATCAGCTGCTTCCTGGGCACACGACAGGTGGAGAACCCGTCTGGCATGGCCACATCAGACGCAGAAGACAATATATTCATCAGAATAGCAAAAGATTCTGACTCGCTGAGCAATGGCGAGCGGGCCGGTCCATCTGCGAACTGCTGTGGTGTCAAAGTCAGAAAACGAATCTTCTCCATGATGCTACGAACTGTGAGTTTCACTTTGGCATCTGCAATGTCAACACATATTGTCATTGTAACACACATATAAATAAAAGTAACAAAAAAAACGTAACATCATGCCTGTTAACCCTGAAGAGGTAGGCAGAGAAGCGTAGTACACTCCCACTTTTTACGTTACGTTACGTTACGTTTATGTCCCCACCAGTTACGTTTATGTCCCACTATGGAATAGGTGGTGACCCTATTGCCGTGCACCGGGCACAAATCCAGACTACAAGTCACTATTAGAAAATCTAAATTACAAAAATTCTATAGAGCCCGAGCTGGGAATCGAACGCAGGACCTCTTGATCGGCAGTCGGGCTTGCAACCAACATGACCAACGAGGCAGATATATAAATAAGATAATGGTTTAAGTTTAACAAATGTATGTATCAGATTATTTCAATATAACTTGACCTTTCTGGTTCTGGGTTTCTTTAGAAGTTGTGGCCGGTACTGATTGTTCTGCAGAGCTATTTGAAGAGCAGGGCTCAACCACAACCTCTGGACTATTCTCAGGACTGCTCTCCACATTGACCACCTATAGCATTCAATAATTAATAATTCAGTATATGTAAATAGTATATGTGTTTATTTACAAATATTATGTGATCTGCAACTCCATCTTTACGCGAATTTGACTTGATTTGCACTCAACCTTGATTGACTTTGCTGGACTTGTCCTGCAACTGCATGCATGTCTTAATCTGAAACCTGAAGCAGTTTTTATCTGAAATTTATGAGTAGTAAATGACCAGAGTCTACCTGTGCCTACTGTAATCCTGTTCTTTTACAGATAGCTGCATATGCAAGGTTTATCGCAACAACCAACCAATTAACATTTATCGGAAATATTGATAGGTGTCTGGTCTAAGAGCATCTAGTGTTACTTAATGATAACATATTGGACTCAAGAGAAATATTTTCACATGTCATTGCCGTTAGCAGGTACATACTCCATAGTTCACTGTGAATAACGTTGTTGATATCATCAAATATAGGAAGAGAAGTTAACTTCTATTAGCTTTCTAAATATATATCATTCAGATTAAAGAATACTACATGAAATACTCATGTAGGCTTTCCAGTCTATACAATATTTATTGATCACTTCTTTTTATTGAATATACCATTTTTATTGACATCCATGCCATAAATTATTATCCAAACAATGAAGTTTCAATTCACTCATAGAAAAAATCCAGAATGATAGCAACACTGGGATATAGTCCTATCAACAGAATATCATGTAATCAGAAATAATCAATTATTGCTTTAATAATAGTGTTTTATCTTTGGGTGTTCTTTAGATATTACTGTGATTAATTAATATCATTATAATATGTTCAATTATCCATTCAAACAATAACATGGACATTGATTTGATTGAGTCATACTGGAGTTTGATAATGCAAGACAATATTTAGGTACATAATAGTAGGATAAAGAAAACATAATTGTGAAGTAGGCACTTATTGTATGAGTTTTCACAATCCCATGTGATGGATACAATTTGTATAGAGAAATGTCTGTGTATGTAAATCTATCTCTAATACTGTGACGTTGCAGTACAATTAGAGTTGGCAAAATATATAGATGTATCCGCTGAGAACTGGGGGATTGACTATCACTCCCGCACCAGAACATAGGGAGGCAGGACTGGCTGAAAACCAGCGCTGCACGGGAGCCCAGCCCCGCG
>DWDU01003918.1:0-11197 GCA_018245575.1 Jemadia suekentonmiller
CCGCCCTTAAGACCTCTCGATGTACAGTTGCTTGGCACTCCGAGTCAATATCAGATGTAAAAGTAATTTTTTTACACCAACAATTTCTTTAGCGCGGCCTTCAAGCAATTACAGAACAAACTGATACATGATGATCGAAATATTTTGACTTCAGCCGAAGCTCGTAATGTAGATCGCTTGCATATTATGCATGTTTCTCCGCAGAGGTAGGCAAAGGAACACTTCTCTGCCTACCCCTTCACTACTACACAATAGTCCCACGTTTCACCTGTTATTTTATAAATCCCATGGAATAGGAGATGAGACTATCTTTGGACACCGCGCACAAATCCAGACTCCGAGCTCTTACTATGAGTTTTAAATTAGAGAACTCTATATGACGCGACCAACTAGACCCACGAGGTACTTGGTCTTTAGTTTTTTAATTATTCAGTTTTATCATAGTAACAAAAATAATGATAATTGATAGATAGAAAGGAAGAAAGAAAGAAGATTACACATTACATTACGCGTTGTAATGCACGTGTAAAATGTGGAATTATTTAGATTCTAAAGATTTCCAGATTGATTTGGGGCTGTTCAAGAATGCAGGCATAGAGAGAGCCCTCCATCAAAGCTGGCAACGCTTGGACCACTCCTCTGCTGCTGCAAATCTTCATAAGCGATGGGGATCGCTTACGACCAGATGGCCCGTCTGCCTGGTTACTAAGCTAAATACAAAGAAAAGTGCTAATGTCATCCAAAATTCTTGAAATTCGATGTATTTTCGTAGACAATGCTCGAAGCGGCCGGTGGTGAGGTGGTGAGTGAGGTGAGGCAGATCCGCGCGACCGGCAGCCGTCCAGCTCTACTGCTGGCAGAATCGGAACACACGCAAGAGGATAAATTTATATGTAGGCCCTTATTTGACCTTGTAATTAATCTTCTCTGAAACCTTAACACTCATCATTCGGAGGTCAGAGCCGGGTCCAAGACAAGAACTATATAAGAGTCGATGGTGATGCTAACACCTAACTTACAATTTATTTCATACAAAAATTGTAAATAAGCAAATTGATTTAATGTAATGGCGGAAACATGAGCACACGGAAAAATAAAATCCGTTTTGATGCGTGAAGTATTATTTTTTTTGTATGTATTACTAACAAAAGAAGTTGACGTCATGTATTTAACAATTGAATATTCAAAATGTACTCCATCGTTCTTACGTCGTATTATATTAATTAATAATTTGATTATTTTGCACATACAAAACATATATGTATGTGTATAACTCGAAATGAATATTAACAGTAATTTGAATTTGTATACTTACATTTACACCACACTTATTCAAAAATGTTTAATTCCAATTTCTTTAACATGATATATCAAGCAAAGATATTGATTGATATATTATGTTAAAATTTATATAGTTTCAGGATTTAAAAATATGTGGTAAAACAATAAAAACCATTATTATCTTTATTGGCAATTATATTTTAATAATGAAACAGCAAAATTGTACTCAGGGCTACTATACCTGGCAGGTTTAAAACATAGTAACGCGCTTTTGATTAAAAGAAAACTCAACTTTTTTTCAGATCTGGCGATGGAATTGGGCATAGTGCCAATAAGCTACGAATGGGTGTTGAATTGTTTAGGCACCTATACAATAAGTTCAATACAAGATTTATTGCTCTGTCCGGCTAGTTTGCTGCCTCCAGCTACAGCGCAGTGGCCACAAGCGCTTATGGCAAAAGAGGATGAATAACGAAAAAACTTCATATTTTAAATGTAAAAGGAATATAACACATAGTAAAGAAAACTATTAACTATTATTTGTTAAAAGCTCGTCCATGTCTTATAAATAACTTTGTTAAAATATTTTTTATTTTTAGCTATTGTAAAACTTTTTTCTATTACTGGTTGTTTTATTTTATTGGTCGCAAATGTCAATTAATAACCTCGTATAACGTAAGTAACTTTACACCTGTAATCCGCGAATAGGTGGGCAGAGAAATGCAGTACACTCCTACGTTTCACCAGTTACGTTTCCGTCCCATTATGGAAGTAGGGATTGAGCCTATTGCAAATTGCAATACGCCGGGTACATCAAATGTATTATTATATAATTGAAAAATTTATAATCACGCCACGGTCCCCTACGGAGTACGCATAGAGCACGCCAAATAATTATACATATTGTAAGCTTCTAAATTTATCATGTATTAATATACATGTATAGATATAATTATCGTTCACCGTATGCGAATTAACTTTATACCATTTCAAACATTGCGTCAGCCCACAATGCCGTGCAAGATCCACTGTACATACATACATACATAAATATTAGCTAAGAATCACAATACAAATGAACTGTAACGCTCATAAATCAACACGGCACTTGCGAGGATGTACGTACCAAACCAATGCCCACCGCTCTGGCCTTCCACACGTTAGTATATACATACCTCGCTATGACGTCATCATAGGTGTCCAGTTTACCTCCGCGAGTTGCACGTGGTCTGATCTCTCAGCCGGACATGAATCATTGGCTCAAAGTACGATGTCATTTCATACAGTTTATGAATTTTAATCTTAATAGCTTGTATTATCACGTCACGAAAAGACCTGTTGACCTATTATAACTATTATATTATTAAGAAGCACATACCCTTGTATAAATTTCACGTGCAAATGATATCTTTACACAGTCTATCTGTATTCGGTCAGTTACGTAATATTTATTATGTTAAACACACTATCAATGTTTTACATTAGGTACACAATGGGATTGAATGTTACGTCATTTTGTGACTGAATTATTGGTGAATCAAGAGAAGCCTTAAACAACACTGGTTGAATGAAGACGAGATTTACACAAGCGATAATATTTAGAGAACATATAAAATATTTAGGGTAATATATTATCAAGTGAATTTATTTGTTGGTAATAATACTACTTCCAATCTATTGCAGTGTGTAGATATCGTTAAATGTTAATGTTTCACACATAAAGAATCCCAATAGTTTTTGTCACTAAACGTTTTGCGAATAGGTAGGATCTATGTTTTTTCAGCATGTCATGCCCAACTAGCTTCGGACTTAACCAGAAACCTTGTTCGATACGTAGTTAAATCAAATGCAATATTTGTACAAAATACTTAAATTGATCGCCAAACAGCTTTTGTTAAACATGAAAACTGCCTCGTTGGTCGTGTTAGTTGCAAGCGCGATTAACTATCGACAAGTCCTTGGTTCAAATCTCGGGTCGGGCACTATTGAATTTTTCTAGTTTAGATTTTCTAGAAGAGGCTCGGAGTCTGGATTTGTGACCTGTGTATGGCAATAGGCTCGCCACTTATTCCATAGTGGGATGTAAACGTAACTGGTGGAACGTGGGAGTGTACCTACTACATTCCTCTGCCCACCTATTCGGATATAACAGGAGTGATGTTTCGTTAAGTACATATAATCTACGTTAATTGAAATTAATTTCTCTCATAGATAACAAAGCTTAATTATTATTTATAAAATGACTTGTGAATTGTTTGTTAAATTGTAAAAAGTCCATTAGGTATTCGTAAAAAGTATAAGTGTTAAAAAAAAGATTAAAACAATATAAAATATGTATACTAAATAATTTCCCAGCGTTGAATCCCACAGCATTTTACCATCATTAAGAATTCAATTTGAATGTGGAAAAACTTTAATTACAATACAGGTACTTAATATGTTAAACAGTCATTAAAAATCACATAAAATGGCCTAGTTTTTGTTTTGTTAGATGGTGGAACTATTAAATTCGCCCAAAACTACCACACCTACCATATTTAAACATATTCAGCTATTGTTAAAAAAACAATTTGTACTCCAAGCTGTGCTACAGCCGACAATCCGAATCCTCAAGAGTCCTCAAGAGCGACGCGTTCGTATCCAAATTCGGACAGAACAAACTAACTAGAGTAGACTAACAAATACGAACTGGGGACTAATGTTGCTAACAGCACCAAAACTGAATCCTGAAACCATTTGAAACTAGCTAATAAACATATTAACAACTAGCTGTGCCCGCGACTTCGTCCACGTGGAACTCTAAAATGAAAGTAGCCTAAGTTACTCATTACATCAGCTGTCTGCCAATGAGAGTCCCGTCAAAATCGATTAAGCCGTTCCAGAAATTAGCCGTAACAAACAGACGATAGACAAAAATTTAAAAAAATGTTATTTTGGTACATGTACATACATACATATGCATTTAGTAAAAAACGGTTATTTCGATATTACAAATAGATACTCAAATTTTATTTATCTGTAAAGATTTCTCCTAACTAAACTAACCGACACTAACTGTCCAATTCTTATATTTTGGTGCAGGTAGACTGTAGAGTGCAGATTAAGCCAGCGACTACGTGTTACTTCAATCTCTACGTTCCTTATTCTATTATCATAAAAAAAAAACAGATAATCGATTTTCACTTTTATTTATTTTATTAAATGTACGACATTTATTAAACGAAATCAAACAAAAACAATCTTATATGTAGGTACACAGTACGAACAAAATAATAACTTATATTAATGTCTTGTAAATAGCTATTAAGTACACTACTTAACGTTAAATTTAATACATGTGGAGATAATAAAATGGTAACCAACGATTTTCCTAAGAACTCGATAGTTTTCCAAAATAATAAAACAATAACGAAGATAACAGTAAAAACAACACAGCTTTGTTAGCCGCATGACCTTAAAACACCGAAATCTATTTCTACAGCACGCCTATAATTCAAGGTGTCGAATGTTAGTTTTATACACCGCAACTAAAATAAGCAAAACATTATCTATCGTAATCGTAAGAACTATATTTGTTTTAGGAAAACTTCAATACAAATCATTTTATGCGTAACTGTCGCAAAAACATACGTCATTTTTATATTGCAACGGTTTATCACATATTGCGTGTTTTGAATGATTTGATCCGCCACAAGTTAAAAACTAATCAACAAATATGAAACAAACGCCCTTGGCTCTTAGGTCAATTTTCATTTGAGGCAAAATGTTCCGATCACAAGTACAGTTCGTGGCTTCGTAATGGTGAGTGTGTGACGTGGTCATAGCATCGCGCCACTTTGTCATCCAATCCTCGAGTCCCGTTCGCGTCGTTGAATGCAACGCTTTCGGCTTTTCACTCGTCCGTCAACCGGCGAGCAGGCGCTCAAAGGTTTTGATTGAAGTTCATATCCTCAGTAAAGATACACAGTTCACAGTTCAACACGTGAAGAGCAGCACTTCATGTTTAGCCGGTTTAATATTATTACTTAGTTTAGTACAACTGAGTACACGTTGTAGACGTATATAAAGTAGTGTGGTGCTGTTAGAACTATTTCATTGGTCATTTTCCTAGCGAAGAAAATAGTGGTCAGGCACATTGAATATCAAGGTAAGCATTTAATTTTTATACTTTGAGTTTTTATAAATATCCAGTTTTATGTTTAAATTTCAACTCATGTTAACAGATGACACTAGATTATAACATTTCATTACTTTCGATTACACAATTTTGCTACATTAAGTTTCATAATCAAAGGGATTTTCGAATGCGTTAATGTTTTCGTCTAAACGTAATATTAATATTAGTTATATTATTTTTCAATATTAGTTATATATTTCATGTGACATGGAGAATAACAGTATGGGAAATACGCAATAGATTTTTATCCATTTAATTTTGAAGCGCTAGTAAACAGTATTTTACCTGTAGTAGCTATGGTTTTTCATCTTTGAGCCTTAGCAAATTTGAAATATGATGAAAAGCATAAAACATAGGTTTAAATAAAACGTACCTTTGTAGCGTTTAAGATTATGAAGGATTTCTGTTACTGTACAAACAAGCGCAGTCGCAGATAGCCTAAATTGTCTTACTGGCGGTAAGTGTAGCTTCGCATGTTCAAAAGTGGCTATTTACTATAAAATTAGAAAATAAATGAAGCATTATGTAGCCTAATTTATATTTAATCCTTCTTATTAAAATTTATACTTTTCATCCTCGAATTATTTTATATATGTACAATTACGAAACATGGCCTATCATTTCATTAAATTTGCGAATGTTGGCAAATATTTGGCAGTACAACCAGACTCAGAGTCAGAGTAAACGCCCTTGCATTGCATAGTACAATAAAATTACACAGTTAAATCTTGACAGAATATTTACTTACTCTATTGTTGCAGAATAATTATTATATTTTACTATATTTCTTTTAATTTCAGATATTTGTTACTTGACAGCTGTCGAAGTGTTTGTAGTATTGTTGTTGTAAAATTAGTAATTCATTGTTTTTTGTCGAAAAGGTATAAATCAGTATATTTTAATATGTATAAATCGATTAAATGGTTCTATTTGGTATTATGTTTTCGTAATTCAAAGTTCCGGAAGTTGACGTAACTCTTCTTTTTGTCATAATTGGATTTTTAAAGATTGGCCTTCGCCTGTAACTTAAACTTGATTCGTAATGTATTTTGCGTAGTTTTTTCTTTTTATTTTATTTCACTTTCATGTTTTTGTATAAATACGTGAAAGGTAGAAAGGTAGAGCAATTTACATGTTTTCATGTTTGTTTCAATTTAGTATTAAATACGAAATCAGTGAAATCAAATAATTCCATGACTCTAGTATCCATATAAACAGCTGCTTTATTGAGGTTCACGTATCAGACATTAAATATAATAAAACATCGTAGTATCACTTGTAAATTTTTCGCAAATATATTTATACGCTACTCCTATATGTTTGCATTTTGAAAGACATACCGCTAAATACCTAAATATTTAGTGCTATTTCTATTTTAATTGTGCGAATTCCCTACATAGAACCATATGACCTTTCTATTCTTATTTCAGAGGTTGATTTGTAGATTTAAATAAGTATTCTATAAAATCTATGCCTTTTCACATCATTTAGCTATACATACTTATATAGACCTCAAATTTTAAAAAATCCAATGAGTTGGTTTTATGACACCAAATATACTATAACTTTCACACTAATTAATAACAATTAACTAGTTTCGTAACTTATATCAGTGCTTTGTGTGTGGCTGAAATTATAAAGATATTATTTCAAAATGGATAATGTAGATTGTAAAGAACACAGTTGATTCATGGTTTTGTTTCAGTCATAAAACACAATGGCACCAAATTCTTCAGATGCAAACGGTATACTCTTTGAGAGTGATGCCACTACTCCAGATCTAGCTCTTCCAAATGTGCCTATACAGCAAGCGAAACCTTACGAGAGGAAATTAGTTTGGAGAAATATTCTTGCTTTTGCATATCTTCACATTGCCGCCTTGTATGGGGGCTACCTCTTCCTGTTTTCAGCAAAATGGCAGACTGTTATATTTGGTAAGTGTTCTCATACACTTGTTATCTATTCATTTATTACCTTATCTCATCTTTGTTATGACTGTATAACATCATTCAAACCAACATATATATTGTTTTTTTTTATCATAATAGCTGTTAATGATGATAAGGGGAGTCTGTGAAATGTGTAAGTTTAAATTACATAATAAAAGTGGCTTGTACATCTGGCGTAATGTAGGACTTATTCAGTTAGTTTTATATGCTACGACAATGTTTCAATTGATTTCCATTAGTTATCAGAGTTGCGTAGTAATCACATGTAAAGTTAGGTTCTAGCTAAAATTGTAAGTGCAGGAATGAAATTGCTAGTAACTAACTTTGTTTATATTACATGTAAATGTTAAAAATACATTATAATTTTTATTTCAATATTCTTGAAATGCTAGACGGTTGTAAAATATATTATGAAATTCGAAAACCATAACCCAACATTAACATAACTAAATAGGATCATAACATAAAAGTGTAATAAGTTTTTATGTGTTAAGTTAAACAACCAGTAAAAACCGGGCAGTAATGACAGTTACATAATTACGTAATGCAATCATTAAAAGTAATGATTACATTAATTTTAATAATGTTACATTATACTCTGTTAACAAGTTCATTTATTATCCAAGGGAAATAAATTATTATTTTATGACAGAAAGGTTTTATTTCAAATGTATGTAAAATATTAGTATTATTCAGCCTCTTGTCTCCATTTCTTACCAAAAACAGCCCCTAGCCATGATGTTTGGTCCAGATTTAGCTAGATTTACTTAGCTAGATTCAAGTCAGCATAAAAGGTAACATCACACCCGTATTCCTGGAAATGGTAGGCAGAGGAACCTTTTACACTCCCATCATACACCAATTATGTTTACATCCCACTATGAAATAGGTGGTGATCCTATTGCCATGCATTCGGCACATTTCCAGACTCTGACCCACTACTAGAAAATCTAATTTAGAAAAATCCAGTAGTGCCTGACTCGGGATTTGAACTCAGAACCTCCCGATCAGCAGTTGAACTAGTAACCAACATGACCACCGAGGCAGTCTACAGTAACACAGTCACAGTGTACACTCCTACAGTAATATATATTTTTATTGCAGCATACATCCTCTATGTTATGTCTGGACTGGGGATCACTGCTGGTGCTCATAGGCTTTGGGCTCATAAGTCATACAAAGCAAAGTGGCCTCTGAGACTTATTTTAGTCTTTTTCAACACTATGGCTTTCCAGGTGAGTTTAAAATAGAAAAGCAATAAATTATTCAATATCTAATAAGAATTATTGTAATTAAGATAAAAAAATGTGTATGTATTTCACATATAAAATGTAAATAAAAGGAGAGAAAAAATACGTAAGGAGATACTTTGCTAGTTTATCGCAAGTTATTTATACATCACAAGTTTTTCTTATCTTGCTCGTTAGCCGTAGTTTTTGCTAAATTGATATTCTTTCGCAAAAATAATTTTTTGTTTGGTTTTTTTTTGAGTGTATCCTGTTAAGTATTTTTCTGCATAGAGATGGAGTTCAAAACGTTTTTACCACATTGTTGATAGCACTAACTGTTGGTCTTCAGTACCATTAATATTGTAGACACAAGTACAACCTACATTAAAAATAGATGACAAATCAAAAACAATGATGTAGTGGCAATGAAAATGTAGGTAACTATTTGTAGTTTAAGCTTTAAAAATTGTTTACACTGAGTGAGCCTTGTGAAAAGGAACATACAGCTGCCACAAGAACACATGAACAAAAACATCAATATATTTTCATTGATGAGAAAATTCATTATTAAATATTAGCTTTAACAAAAGTATATCTTCTAGATATTTACTGACCTATTGGTGTAGTGGTTAGAGGACCTGATATCCGTACAAGTAGTGAGTTTGATTCTTTGCCAGAACAAATACTACTGTGATGCACAATAGTATTTTTTTTGCTTTTGGCTGCGAAATTATCTGTATAAGTACCTATGTAATGTATCCCTTAGTGTTCAAGTTACCATAGTAGTGTCTGCCTCATTTGAAACCAGTTGGCTTTAAAATTATCATTGTTTGAAACATTCAATGGTCTAATATATCCAACTTGTATATTTTTGTATTGTCATTCAAGGAAAAGCTTTATTAACTTCTTTGCGTGGTTAGTGGTGGACACTGATATAAAAATGAATAAACCACGTTTGTGGTTTTACATCGACTCATATTTCTCACACCCAAGTTATATGATGATCGTACGATATTATACAATCGAGCCGCTACGAAGTCACAGAGGGATTTATAAGGAAAATGAATTGTTAAAATCTACACATAGACAGACGTGTCTTTTAAACCACCTTGGACCTAAAATGTGAATAGGAAAAGATAAATCGTTATTGTTTGTACATGATCGGAACATTTGTGTCCCGCTTTAGGATTCCGCCATCGACTGGGCGCGCGACCATCGCATGCACCACAAGTACTCGGAGACGGACGCCGACCCGCACAACGCCACGCGCGGGTTCTTCTTCTCGCACATCGGCTGGCTGCTCGTCAGGAAACATCCCGACCTGAAGCAGAAGGGCAAGGGACTGGACCTGAGCGATTTGTACGCTGATCCCATACTTCGATTCCAGAAGAAGTAAGTTCAATTGCCGCATTATATGTTTATTAACACATATAATATATTTTATGAGCTAGAACTGCAAACAGTTATGAGCATGAGCTTTACTTCGAAAAGTAAAGGAAGATAAGCACTTTTTAAGTATGCGTGGGTTTCATCTAATGACCACCTGCTGTTTCCGTGAGCCGAGAACAACTAATGCTATATAAATAAATGGTCTCTCACCGAGGTATAATTTACCTACTATCTATCTAGCACATTAAAAAGATATTGTTTACATTTTCGTTATTCATGCTTACTATTAAAACGTCGTCATTTCGCGGAACCGTCGCAACAAACAGCTTGTTTACATGCAAAATAAAATTACGTAAGTTGTTTATGATTGGCGATGGTTACAACACTTGCATTCTGTTTCAGGTACTATCTGATCTTGATGCCGCTCGCCTGTTTCCTCATGCCCACGATGGTGCCTGTGTATCTGTGGGGCGAGAGCTGGCTCAATGCCTACTTCGTGGCCGCTATGTTCCGCTATGCGTTCATTCTGAACGTCACTTGGCTCGTTAACTCCGCGGCCCACAAATGGGGCGACAAACCGTACGACAAAAACATCCAGCCCTCTGAGAACATTTCCGTCTCCGTATTCGCTCTCGGTGAAGGCTTCCACAACTACCATCACACGTTCCCCTGGGACTACAAGACGGCCGAGCTCGGCAACAACAGGTTGAACTTCACCACTAACTTCATCAACTTCTTCGCCAAGATCGGCTGGGCGTACGATCTGAAAACTGTCTCCGATGAGATAGTCAGGAACAGGGTGAAGCGCACCGGCGACGGCTCTCACCACCTGTGGGGCTGGGGCGACAAGGACCACTCCAAGGAGGAGATCGACGCCGCTATCAGAATCAACCCCAAGGATGACTAGAGTTCTCCATTCTCCATAATCGTGAAACTGGGAGTAACTAGTACGCGATGTAGAAACTTAGAAGGGCTTTGTTGAATAAAATATTTCACTATTATGGTTGATTAAATCTTGAAGATTTGAATCGAATTGAATATTTATATTAGAATAGTTTGTGTCCACTTTAACCAAGCTTATTGCAAAGTAACTTCAGAATTGCACTGTTGCGTATAGATTAGGTATTAAGATTATAAAGGAGATTCTATTAATATATCACCAATATGGTTCT
>DWDU01003919.1:0-11197 GCA_018245575.1 Jemadia suekentonmiller
CTATACTGACTTAGTATACTGACTCCTCTGCCTACCTCTTCGTGGATTACAGGTGTGATGTTACGTTTTTTCATTTAGTTTCTACACTTAACATTTATTAAATATAAAATGGTTGGTACATAAATGTGTTTCTTTTCTGTTGTGTGTACAGTTACAAGGATGTTAGCATTATACTATATCAGACATAGTATAATGCTAACATATTATCAGGGCATATAGGATACTATTTTCAGTACAAAAATTGCACAATGTAAGAAAAAATGAAAAGCTAGTAAGAGAAGAGTAGTAAGTGTAAATGAGAATTACATGAAAATTATATATATTTTAACTGTATCTGATGTGGTAACTTAATACTGCACTCAATATAAGAGATACTTTTTGCTGCGGGACAATCTCTCAGTTAAGAACTGTTGATTAATCTTAGAAAATACAATATGTCATTATTAAATAAGAAATACATCTCACACCCGCACCTACTGCCAACTCTCTTCAAGGATGATATGGAAAGTTATGTTATTACAGACGACATTCACTCATTTTACTTGTTGACATCTATAGATATTATAAAACAATATCGAGACATAGACTTTTATATGACAGTATTAAGTATTTTGCCTACGAGTGTTCTCATCATCCTACATTAAAAGGTTTTCATCAAATTATTTGGTTTAAAATCCATGACAGTATAAATGTAGTATAAACATGAACAAATCCTAAATAACATGAGAATATAATTTAATGGCTTAACACATGTTTTTTGGGATAGATGCCAAATTAGTTTGGAGTTGGGTAGGAAACTGAACAACAATGACAATAAGACATAGACCTTGGCTACAGTATGGGAATATGATCAAATGCACAGAGACCATCACAGGTTCAAAGTACTAGTTTATGTCTAACAATAGTATTTAGTTTCTTTTTTTTTCTCTTTTTTTTTTACAAAAACTTAGCCGAGCCTTACAGGTGCCCTAAGGCAAGCTTAAGCTTAATTACTTACTTATTTTAGTTATTTACATTAAAAAAAATCCCTACTACCATATGCCATCACCGTTTCGGCGACCACTGTGAACTCATTCAGTGTGCACCTGAATAGATCTCAATTATCAGCGACTGAGTTGAGAGTACGTAGCGCTCGCGTGACCGGTGCGCAGCGCAGCAGGCCGGTACGCGCGCGGGGCAGCTGCAACAAACTGAGTAGAATACAGTAAGGGATAACCCGGATACACTCCATAGATTTTTAAATACCGGAACATTCATTTTTACATTAGTTTTAGTGATGCTTATTATTTTTCAATTCATAAGATGAAAAACTATAAATAGGTGATCAGGTAGAATTAAAAAACTGTTCATTTCATTCAGAGTATTTTTCATTACTTAAAATCAAATATTTGGCACCTTTATATTGCAAACATTTCTTTTAGTGACTTACCATACCAATCAATAGGCATATACTCGTAACTCAAAGATCACTAAATCATCTATCTTTACAATGAGATCCATATTGTAGAGAGTTGTACCTTTAGTTATATAAATACATAAGAAATATATAAGAAAATGAATCCAAAACTGTAGTTTCGGTTTCTTTTAATTATACTGATCAATATAATAGACAGTTCTAAAATCACTGTTATGACTATGAGTTAATAAGAAAACCAAAACTAAATGGTAATTGCATGATTATTCTAATAAAGTAAATTAATACTGTGTACCACACAAAAATGTAAACATTAGATAACACAAGAAACAATGAAAATTAGATAGACTTGAAATAATTATTAATCATAATTGAAATTAAGTAATGGTTAATTGCATTTCAAAAAGATTAACTTGGCAGCTTTGTCCCCCAAAAGTCTGTTGTGATGAGGATCATAAACAATACCTGCTGCACTGAAAAATTGCTCACTTGGAACATACACCAAAGATTACGGATATTTGGCTTCTGCGGATCTTGACACCAAATATCCATATCCTCATATATACATTTTTAACATTCCGGTACATCACTAATTAGTACTGTAACCACTGCTTGAGTGGACTGTTCATGCAGTGGTGGCAAACTGACTGTTACGCTCAGGATCGTAGGATTTACTCCCGGCCAGAGTAAATATTCGTGAGATGAAGTGGAAAATATAAATATGTAATATCTGGTTACCAAAACAAGCTATTTTTATGATTACTTTGGGATTAGATGGCATTGTGTGAAGATATCTCAAGTTGCTATTATTATTATTACTACTGTCTTTCAGATACAGCAAGACGCGCCTTAAGTGTAGGTGCCGCTTTGCAGCAGAAGAAGACCCTCCCGGACCGCACTGGCAAGAATGTGGTGCTGGTGGACGGGGTCCGCACACCCTTCTTGGTCTCATTCACGGACTATGCCAAGATGATGCCCCACGAACTGGCCAGAAATGCTTTGTTGTACGAATAATTATTGTTTTTTCTGTATAAATATGTTAAATGAATCCATATTCAGATTCTAGGCATTCCAAAAAAGTATTTGGAGTTCCATACCTTAATTGTTTTGGGTAATATTTAGTTATGTAGTTAGGGGTAATATTTAGTTAAATAGGTAAGTTAGTAAAAATTCTTGACCTGTTCTTCATATTTATCAATTGACATCAAATGTTGCACATACTTAATTCTAGTCCATATTCTACAGAGGCCTGCTACAGAAGACAGGCATATCGAAGGATGTCATCGACTACATAATATACGGCACTGTGATACAAGAAGTGAAGACTTCGAACATTGGCCGCGAGGCGGCGCTGGCGGCCGGCTTCAGTGACCGCACTCCAGCGCACACGGTCACCATGGCCTGCATCTCCTCCAACCAGGCCATCACAACTGGTGAGGATGGAAACATGCTAGATTTAGGACCCTAGAGCCTTTCACCCTCGATTCGTCAGTACCGTGCTATTGCAACGTCATAACGAGGTTCCTAATTAACATCTCCAGAGCTCCGGAATATAATAATAGTACCTATATTTTATTGTACGCCATATAACTTAACAGGCGATCCACGCGCGTGTTAAACTTCTCAGTACAAGCCTGCGGGGATGCAGGCGCGCTGGTGGAAAAATAAGCCGCGTGTTGTTGTCAGGCGTGGGCATGATCGCGGCCGGCGCGTACGACGTGGTGGTGGCGGGCGGCGTGGAGTTCATGTCGGACGTGCCCATCCGCCACTCGCGCAAGATGCGCGCCCTGCTGCTGCGCCTCAACCGCGCCAAGACGCCCGCGCAGCGCCTCGCCCTGCTGGCCACCGTCCGGCCGGACTTCTTTGCGCCGGAGGTGTGCTCAACTCATTGTGTACATTTTAACATCTGTTCAAAGTCACAGCTGGTTTTTATATTAAGCTGGACCTTTTCATACCTTACTATACTTTGAACCCGTCTGTGGGAACTCAAATAGGGACAGTCCTGACGTGATTATATTCTCCTATTTCTTGTACTTTCAGGGCATTCAATATTGGGTCATAACTAAATAGTCACAGATCATTGGCCCTTCTATTTGAAAGTAACAATGCGTGGCTTATTTGAATGTATCATTTGCATAAATTGTTAGCCTTTTATTGATGATTTCATAACCAAATCATATTTTATTCCAGTTGCCCGCAGTGGCGGAGTTCTCGTCGGGCGAGACCATGGGCCACAGCGCCGACCGGCTGGCGGCGGCCTTCGGCGCCAGTCGCGCCGAGCAGGACGAGTATGCTCTCAGGTCCCATACGTTGGCGGCCGAGGCGCAGAAGAAGGGATACTTCACTGATTTGATACCGGTTAAGGGTGAGTTTTCTCTTTTCCATTAGGTTGTTAAAAAGTGTATTCACTTGAGTAATGTAATAATTGCAGGCTCATTATAGACATTTTCATTGAGGAGAAAATGGCAATAATAGCTTGGACGTAATTGGCCACACTAGGGTGTGTATCTTAATAGAAGGACATTTATTTTAAAGAGTTTTTTAAGGATAATTCATAATCTGATGGTGTTTGACCATAGTAGGTTGAGTATTTTCCTTGAGTACATAAGTCAACTGCTGAGCTGATAGACCAGCTAAATAACTGGCTTGTTGGTCGGGGTGAAATTTATTTTTAAGTTTTAGCAAGTATTAAGTAGTAGGTACTGATACAATAGGTTTGGTACGTTCTAATGGACAAAAACCATTAAAAAACCTTAAAATTTTAAAAAAGGCAGTAGGTAAATAGTAAAATATAAATCTAATCAGGAAATGTTAATGGTAATTTGTACCAACCCCCCCTCTTTCACTTTTCCAATAATCTACACACACATTCAGGTAAAGTTATGGAGGCTGGTATCTCCTCAGTCAGAGCAAGCAGTCACAGTCTTGCCGTATATTGAATAAAGTACACATTAAATATTCTCAAAACTCTATGATACTCTATCGAACGTAGAGCTCCATGTCCCTTCACATAGCTCAGTGTTCAGTTTGTGCCGCACACAGTGGAGGGCAAGGAGCAGCTGGTGGAGCGCGACAACGGCATCCGCGTGTCCGCGCCGGAGCAGCTGGCCAAGCTGCGGCCCGCCTTCGTCAAGCCGCACGGCTCCGTCACCGCCGCCAACGCCTCCTTCTTGGTAACCCCTCGATAGCCAGCACCCTCCGTGGACTTCAGCCCGTAGTCCTGCACTGGGCATGCGGGCAGCTGCTGCCTGTGGGAATGATAATCAGACACCCCTGGGGGGAGGCCTATATCCAGCAGTGGACCGAGACTGGCCGATCATGACGAAAGTTATATTGAACGTTGCCAGCACACAAAATAGAATTAATTAACAAACAATATCATAATACTAAATGTGTGAATGATTGTCGAATTCAATGAATTATCAATGTTCCGCTAGACGGACGGCGCCTCTGCTTGCCTGGTGATGCCGGAGGCGAAGGCCAAGGAGCTGGGCCTGAAGCCGAAGGCCTATCTGCGTGATTTCACTTATGTGGCTCAGGTGAGCTGTCTATTATTAATTTATTGTATGAACCATGTATTTTATTAACATCATGTTTAATTTTGTGTACAATTTTGTTTCGCGAACTGTCTTAAATTCCAATAAATGTCTTGGAACATCTCCGCACGTGACCATTACATTTGGTCTTAAACTATACACACGATAATTCAGCACCTTTTGATTTAAATAAATGCATTTTCTTTTGTTTTCTTCATTATATGCTTGCATGTTAATTAAATGTGATATTTTTTCAATGGTTACACAACAACGGTTGCAGGACCCCGTAGATCAGCTGCTGCTGGGGCCCGCGTACGGCATCCCCAAGATCCTGGACAAAGCTGGTTTGAAACTCAGCGATATCGACACCTGGGAGATCCACGAGGCCTTTGCCGTAAGTTTCATACATTTTTTATATATATCTAACAGTGCCTTGGAGTCTGGATTTGTACCCGTTGTATAGGAATAGGCTCATCAACTATTCTATAGAAGAACACAATAAAACTGGTGAAAAATGGGAGTATAATACACTCTTCTGCTTGCCTCTTCGGGAATTATGGGTGTGATTTTACTTTTTAAAGTAAATGAGATTTAAAACTCGCATGGTTTTTTTTAATGTTAACTCTGAAAGGTAAATTAAATAAATACGAGTATGTGTGTGGCCAGTTATTCAGGACTTTGCTATTACATCTTGCGGATGTCCATTTGATAGAGATTTTTTTATGATATATTATATTACATGCAGAAATAATTTTAAATGTTTTTTGATAATTGTGATATTTCAGGGTCAAATCTTGGCTAATTTGAAGGCGTTGGATTCGGATTGGTTCGCCCAGACGTACCTCGGCCGCTCCGCTAAGGTATTCATTTGAATAACAACAATGTTTTACAGCCACACAACAAGAAAAAACTGTACTGCTGGCAAAGAAATAGTTGTAGAAATAGCGTTTATTATTTTCTCATAAGAATTAATTTTCTAACAATGCACATCGTTTCGTTTTTTAAGATGAATAATAATGATTTAGCCATAAAACTAACTTTTGTATGTGTGTAAGAAGTATAATGTATATTCTTTGTACAGGTGGGCAACCCAGACATGGCCAAGTGGAACACCTGGGGCGGTTCTCTGTCCATCGGTCATCCTTTCGCTGCTACTGGAGTGAGTGTTTATATTATATCAAAGTTCGTTATAATTATAATAACATCTGTACGTATCACTTGGTGTGACGATGACAAAATTTTTGTGAGGGCACTTGCCCTTCACAGAATTCGTCATCGTGTTTTGTGAGGCATGGGAAGGCTGCCAACCGCACTCTGTGTAACCTTGATCTTCAACATGTGGAGACGGCCATGTTTAAAAGGTAAACGATCAGAGGGCTGATGATGATGATATGTCTAACAATCGCGGCATCATGACGGGTTCGTGTTTAAAAAAGCTACCGTCTTTTTCTTGCGAATATGTAGTTGTTAATGTCGGCGAACGTAAGGAGTGCGTTTGATGATGCCGCGCTTTTGATGAAATTACAATAATTGGAACAAAATGAGAAAATACATATGCATAAAATCAAAAAGCGGTGTAAATAAGTATTTTGTATTGTCGTATTGTACTTCACTGTAATACCATCAAATTATATACTTGGAAAGTAATTTTGTTTAAATCGATACAAAAGCAAGTATGTAAACATCAGATGCTATAAAATAAAATTGTAATTGACGACAAATATAAATGAAATACATCAAATTTGTCCATGTTAGTTTACATCTGTTCTATGTCCGAACAAGTCCGTTAGTGTCCGAATATCTGATGAACGCTTGCTTCGGTGAAGTAAGAGATTCGGCAACTTTTTGGCCGACACCAAAACCTCAGCCGAAACTAGCGTTTATGTCGGCCACCGCAACGTCGTCAAGTGTTCACTGCGCGGGCAGGTGCGGCTGGCCATGCACACGGCGCACCGCCTCGTGCGCGACGACGGCCGCCTGGGGCTGGTGTCGGCCTGCGCCGCCGGCGGCCAGGGCGTGGCCATGCTGCTGGAGCGCCACCCCGACGCCACCGCCGACTGAGCCTACGTCGTCTCCCCCTCCTGCCCCCTCCAGTCCTCCACCGATCCTCCCTTCCCGACCTCGGCGCCCCGCTGAACCCACGGAACCGCCCGCTGCTGAACATTTGTATTGTGAACCGAATCCAGCCGAACTGTTCTATCGGTGCTATTTCTGACTGAAGAGTCAACGGCACACCTATTTTAAATTACGATGTTCGTTTTAATCACAGTTGTATAGCAGGTAAATACGGTAACATTTATGTTGAAATTATGATGAGGATTCTTAGTTAACCTGTATAGTTCTTGTAGTATTGCCATTTGGTACTATCTGATTATTATACAATTCAATTTATATTTATTTGTTCTTTCTAAACTCTTAAACAAATATAATACTATATTGTACTACTGCAGATATATAGGTATAAGACTATCTATTTATATTTTTTGTAATCTAAAGGACATATTTTACGTGTTATTACAGTTATCACAACTACCTATAGTTTCAATTAGTTGCAAACTCTATTTTTGACAAAGTTTCATATATAAGTGTAAACTTTGGGCCCATTGTGTATTGGTGAATGGGGGACCAGGTTAGTTGTAATTTAGTAATCGTAGTTTAGAACATTTATTTTTCGCTTTCTACTATGCATCTCTAACAAGTTGTGACAACCAATGTATACATTTATAAGCTATATTACACTACAAATACCTTTTTATCCTGGTTTTTATATGGAAAAGATACTATTGTCGTTATTTAAGAATGTATATTACTAAATCGCGCAATTATTATTCTATAGTCTTCAGTGTCAACATAAAAAAAAGGTTTTAGAGATTAAGCAAAGTGTATTTAATCAGAACAGTTGGTAAATAAATATTTTATTTATATATTTGCAAGAGTTTCATTTTCATTCAGACTAATTTGAAGCTGTTGACAGCACATTGTATCTAAATATCAATTGTTTGTCATATAAAAACGACACACAATTTTTTTTAAGGTTCCAAAAAATGGCACAGACTGCAAAACACTAAATGGGTGGGTGTGTTCAGTAATCTATATATAATAGTAACAAAGGGGTGAAATAAAACTAGCGGTTACAGGGCAACATTGTATTGTCCGGTGCCCAATGGTTACTAGCAAATTATAAACTATATATTATTATTCTAAATGTAACGGTACGTTAACCGCACTAGGAAATAGTATCCACACTTTTTACACGAACCCGATGGAAAGGTTCCAAAAAACAAACGAGAAACACCACAGCAGTGACCACACATTCACAGATGGACAGCGGGCAAACGTCTCCATCAACAATAAAGCTATGCTTGTAACGAATAACATTTTAGTGTTGCCAGTTAATATTTTGAAAATTTCTGCATTCAAATAATACAACAATAAATTACAATCTTTAAGCAATGTTCTCGCGGTTGGCTCTATTTACCCGAGTGTCAAGTGGACGTGACCGGCCACGTTCGCCCACGCGATCCTCGGACGTGCACCTCGTCCGCACCACAACCCCGGGCCGCGGTGACCAACTAACATCTAATCAGCTGTGTACAGCAACGCATCGTTCAGCCGTAACTGTATGACGATATTTAAACAGACTACCCTACAATTAATTACACCAAATGTAAATAATATAACCTTAATGTTAATAAAAATCAATGTACCAATAATTTATGTACAAAATAAGATCACAAATTTAAATATATTCATTTCATGTAAGGCATCTTTATGCGAGTACTGCATACCAATATGCTGTTATATTTAACACATTGAAGTACAAGTGAAAATACACTTTTTGACATGTTTCACCACAATCTCTCTAAGGACTATATGTGGGAGCAGGTCATTTGGCCGAGTCACTTCGCAACCCCCCACTCCCCAAATGTCGATATGTATTATATTATCGGAATTTCCAAAATACACACAAAAAACAACAATTTCTAGATAGACAGTGCTCCCCCGTCCGCCTGGCGGATCTACTCTAGCCAACAAATTAATGCTGACACGAGCTGGACATATACGAGGAGATAAAACTTTCAAGTAATATAAAAAACGCTACAAGTGTATGTATTTGAGATGACGTATTGTCTCACATAATAAATGTAAAGAATACAATGATATATTTTGTCATAATTTGTATTAACTAAATCAAAGAGAATATCGATGATATTAAACTAATATAATATACATATATATTTCAAAATAATAATACATAAAATCATTACATTCATTCCAACATCACGAGATTTGATTTGATGTTAAACTCTTTTATTATATTCAATTAAACGGAAATACAGAGAACTATCCAAAGACAGTTACAGTTGAAAATAATGAACTATATTCATAACTGCATCTGTACTGCGTCATGTCTTGTGCGATTACACCAGAAAAAAAAACATCTATGCTGAGCCGCTTTTCGCCGCTGTCACCATAGACAACAATTAGCCATAAACAAAGGTGGGGAGATATCCGACCACAATTCGGAACAACACGTGCGTAAGAATACAGATAATTTAGCAACATTGTGGTGATGAATCAAATCCCGCGCTGTTTAAAATGCCCCTTCCGTGGTGCGACCACGACTATCATAATAATAATCACCATCAATATAGGCGCAATGACAAATTAATCTAAACGCTTATATAAAATATATACAAACTTAGTTAAAAAATAAAATACCTATCGACTGTCGATACATAAACATTATTATCATTTACTATTATTCATTTTATTGCATGGTTTATCACACGAACTTGTAATGGTGAATAATAATGAAAATCACACTAATCAATTTGTAGAGAACCTCGCAATAAGCCCCAGTGCACGATGGTCTCGGCTAGCAACGATCGATTTGTTATAAACCGCTCATAGCAAAGGCAGTATCAGAACACAAATTTTTATCTATTTTAATTGTGTACGTGACGGTACATTTCGGTTTTATTTAAAAAATGTGCAAACAAAAGCGAACATATTGCTCTTTTGTTTCAGACTGTACCCAGTTCGCTCGATGCTATTTCTGACAGGAAGTAATAAACTGATCCAATTTCTGTTTTACACAGAAACGGAATCAGAGTAGAAGGGGCGTATTTATTTTAAATTTCTAAACGGGTTTTCTAATGTTTTATGTGTGTGTACGTCGATACATTGAAATTAATATCTACGCATAAGTACGAAATACTGAGTCACCAGCGCACGAGTCAATCCAAACAGGGCCACTGCACACTGGAGCTCGTAACTACACAATTTGAACATGTTAATGAGACAATATTGTAACGCTATTATTAACATCGAACGGTAACTTGTAGAGAATAATTATGTGTTACACTCCGTATAATCTATTTTATTTTCATAATTAGCGTATTACAGTTTTCACTATGAAAAATAATAATTACTGTTAAACATTTAGTCTGCGGTTCCATAATTAAAATGTACCCGTCCCCCATTGCAGAGGAAATAGACAGACAAAGAGGAGGTGTAAATAATTCGCGATGAACGATTTATCGAACATTATATCGAGATACTGTTCCATTTGAGAGAGAGACAGAGAGAGAGAGATATCGTCTCGCGGCGTTCCCGAGAATGTTCCGCCATCTTTGTTTAAGTATTCACCTAAGTCTCATGTGTTACGTTGCAATCGTCCCAAATGAAGCAGTACCTTTACAAACATATTGAGACACACACGTACACACACACATTAAATATTTACACAATTCCAACAACTACAGATCTCGGCCGATATAATGTTCTAATGGTTCGGTTATATTTCACTATAATGTTATAAAATTGTCCCTCCACACGTACACTTCGGTGTCGACGCAACACAACAGTGCAGAGAACGCTACACAGTTATGTAAAAAGTAAACATTAAATTTAATATAGTATCTTCTATGCTATAAAACTAAATATGTAGATATATATATCTCTCACAAACACAATAATCTGGGGGTGCGCGACGTTTAAAATTATAACTAATTATTCTCGAATGTACTATCGCGGTAGGCAGTCGATACAGTAACGGTTACATCGCCAATATTCTATATAATATATACATATTATAACAATCACGCCTTTGGCTCTTGCGCGGCCGCGGCGGGGAGCGCCCCGCCCGCCCCGGCCCCTCTCGGTCTAGCGCCGCGACACGAGAGAAAAGAAATAATACATTTCTATTTTGTATAATTCCATTTCAAATATTATTCTCTATCTC
>DWDU01003920.1:0-11196 GCA_018245575.1 Jemadia suekentonmiller
TTGCCTGCAGCTCTTTCTCCTACACGAGTAGTGCTTTGCTTGGCGGCAAATTTTTTTGTTACATATGTAGACATGGGTATGTGTATAAGTTTTTTTTGTTAGATCAGGTTTGTCCCTTACATCCTTTCTACTGCTTACGACCCTTATATCCTTTTCCCTGTTTATGCATGTATGTGATGTTACTCTTTTTGTAATTATTATTTGTAATTATTATTTTTTATTGTATGTATTGTAGGATAAGACTCGTTTCGGGTTGTTGAGCCATCTCAGTTATTTTTTAATTTTAATTGTAGTATATATTGTGTTTGCCCAGAAGTGATAAAGGCTGTCTAATACATACTATATTATATTGGAACTGTTTGGTATATGCTACCAAATTATTATTCATATCGTTGTTATTACCACTGATAAGGTCCACTGTTAATTTTATTATTACGTTTATTTTATGTGTATGCTAAATATCACTAATTAAGCTATAGCATTGACTGCTTATTGACATACTGCCTTTGTAATATATATGTCAATATATTTCTATATATTTTACTGTGTAATAGTGTTTGTTACAATTTATCATCAATGTTATTAATACTGATATGGATTTAATTTATTGACAATCATTAAAGTTCCTGAACAAAGACAACTACACCAGAATCTATCCTGTCTGGTATCCATCGTAGCAGATATTTGATCTTTAGGGACCGACGGTTGATGAGAAGTGTGGCGTTTCATGGGTACGGGTACCAGTGACACAACTTTAATATCATAAGGACATATATTGTAAGTAACATATACTCTTATGTATGTATGTACAATAATATTTATAGATGGATTAGTTGGCTTTGATATATCTCATTCATGGAGTGCAGGTGTGCAATATTTTCTTGGAAATATCTGTGTATGTTTATCAGGTGTCTGGATTACCATACCACAGTATTAATAAAGTTACCACAAGAACATTAACTTGTGTTTTCCCATCAATTTGTTTCGTTTCACACAATTTTTTTCTTAAGGGTGATGAATGTAAGCAAAATCTGGCAAATCTAAGTTTGTGATCTATTAGGGTTCTTATAGGAAGCCCTCTTGGTGACCCAAGGTACCCGGTTGTCAACCTGAAGAGTACTGCTTCAGTACCTTATGTGAATACATATATATGTAACATTTAGAAGTTGTAAACGTGGTGACAGTTTCATTTCAATTGGGGGTCCCATGTTCTCTGAAAAACATTTTATGGCAAAACGTGAAGTATACAATGGTAGTTGCAATCCTTAACACGACTAATTGTAAGTTAAATATATTTTATCATATATTAATCGTGAGATTTTTTTCTGTATCACTTAAAAAACGAATATCCCCGAAACAGTCCGATGACTGCAGATATAATACATCGGCTTTACATTTATGGATGTTCCGTTTTACACTACTCTTATTAAGATGACTCTCGATAGTTATCTGAAGTAAAAAAGCGACACTAGTTGCTGCTATATGCGCCATTTAAAGTAAGGAGACGCTCGTCTAAATTAACCAGTCTATCAGTCTGACTAAGAACATCGGCAGTTGCCTATTGCCACAGGGTTACAGGAGATGTCTGTTCTTTTTATATATATATAAACAGGTGCATGTTTGTGAAATCTCACATTTGCAACTAGGTGATGGTCGGGCTGGGTTAGCATTCTATCTGTGCTATAGGTATTGTTAAGGTTTGTTTTCTATACAGCAAAAGTTTGCGCTCCCGTTCTCCATCCAGCAAGTTGCATGTTAATAATAGACATATTTGTCAATTAACTCGTAATAAAGTTAGGCATAAAGCGCTGAAACCGATATCAGATATATCTTTAACAGAAGGAGAGAGGAACAATGTGCTCCTGCAAGACCAAGGTCGAGCGGTGGGACTCCCAGAGCTCCTCGGACGATGGCACATCCACGCCGTCCACATGCGTACTCTGCTCCGAAGACAGAAGTGATACAAAGACAGACGAATGCCATGAATGCCAAGATAAGTCCGAATTGACCAGTAGAACTGATACTAGAAAGTCACACACCACATCGGATTTGAAATTTGAGACCAAATACACTATCACCACTAAATCGGCAGCTAGTAAAGTTACTGACTCAACTAGGAAAAAGTCTGATGGTAAGGCTACAGATGATGTAAGCAAAGATTCGGATTTGACTAGTAAAAGAGTAGATGTCAAAAGATTAGCTAGTCGCAGCGATGACACTTGCGAATTTAAAATTAGCGATCTATATAGCGATAGCGATGAAGAAGTAGACCAGACCAATAGATTGATAGAGTTGCGAAGTACAGATTATTCAGATATAGTAGAATATAATTTGAGAGTAATTGTAGCGCTGGCAGGCTACCCAAAGGCGAAGATGAGGCTGCAACACATGGAGCTGTTTCAGAAATCATTGAACGACGTCATGGATATGCAGTTGAAGGCAGGCTTATTGAAGAAGATGCCGACCTTCCATGACTACTACTTAAACCGCGGTGCAATCGTATGCGTTTGTAAAGATTCGGATACCAAGGATTGGTTACTTCGGATTTCGCCTGGCCTGCAGGAGCGCATGTCGAATAAACTTATTTTGCTTAAAGCTAAAGTTAAGAGATTGTGCTTAGCGATGATGAGAATACCGCATGCCTGTTGGCCGACAACGGCCCAAGATGCGTTTAAACTTTTGCAATATTTCAATCCTACGTTACGTACAAATTTGTGGCGGATTTACGCTCAAAAGTCGGTAAGCGATGTAGAGTGCACTTCTTTTTTATTGGATAGAGTTTCAGGCGAGATTGTACGAGGTTCAACGTTCAAAAATATCATTGACTATAGCCTGATGGATTTTGAGTTAATCGGTTTTACAGAAATTTATTACGAGAGTTTTGAATATGATATCGAGAATTTGCACAGTGTCGCGTCGAGAGTCAAGTTATTGGAGGAATTGCGGTCTAATGAATCCACGCCTAGAAACAACATTACTATCGAGAACGAAACTATGACGGTTGAAACTATAAAGGACGAGCAAGAGAAGGAAAATGAAGACACAGAATCAGTAGACGTTGTAACGGGAGACATCGCTGACTCTAAGTTGATTGGAAATAAGCACGAAGTTATTGAAAGGAAAACGCCAATTCACGAAATTAAAAAAGATTTGGAAAGTTCTCTACAGGTCGAAGTTTTGAAGAAACTAAAAGATGTTAAATATATAAGTGACAAGGACGAAATTATTATTTGGTCTGAAGAAACTAATTCTTACGAAAGCGAACAGCAGGTAAACATTCAAACTAAAGAATGTGGAAAAAATTGCATTACCTTGTCTTCAGAATCGAATGAAGTCGAAAAGGATGTTACGAAGTCGGGTTACATGGATTCCGAAACGAATGAATCGATTTATGAAAGCAAAGAAACTTTGATGAGTAGAAATAGTAATGTTAACATCGATAGTAACAGAGGCATGGCTTACTATAGACGTACAAATTACTTACACGTAGACAATGAACTGAAAACTGCCATAACTCTGGCAGGGTATCCGCAGAACAAGTTAGAAGGGACGCACATTAGACGTTTAAAACAACTGTTTAAAGAATATCTTCATAAGGACTTGAAGTCTCAGCGATTTACCAACTTAATCATTCCCAAATTCCAAGACGTTTACCTGTCTAACGGTGCTGTTATATACGTATGTGATTGTCTAGAAACTAGGGACTATCTAACCGAGGTGTTACCCAGATTTGTCAATGCGACTGGGTTGAAGTTAGTTTTCAGAGACGTTAAAGATTTAGTGCGGTATACGAGAGTCGTGATGCGTTTGCCCGAGCAGCTTGCTCATGTCGAGTCCATTGAAATTCTACTCAAACTTGTTGTTGATTATCCGAGCCTAAAACCGGATTGTTGGAAGTACTATTCAGATGTAGCCGGAAAGCAAAAGAGACAATTTGGTATTGATCCTGAATCTTTAGAAGTATTGAGAAGCCCGAATTTCAATCCAACGTTCGAAGGAGAAATGATAAGTTTTAGAGTTATTGACAGACGCAAGCGTGATGTTAGCTTCGATGAGAATACGGCAAACGAAACTGAAACAGGAGACGTTCAAGAGAAGAAATTGAGAGATAAGCTTTTGAAAAATATGTACTGTCCAATAGATCCGGAAATCATTAATACTCTTCTAACTCGTGTTAGAACTAATCATTATACAGATTTAATACCTGACGATTTGAAATTGTATGTAGGACCATCCAATTATCCCGAAGCTAGGATCGATGAAACCATGTTCCATTCTATAAAGAGAACAATCGAGAACGTTATTTTGGACTCGGTGAACGAGGCTAACATGGATTTGGTTCCGAAGATTCACGACATGTATCTATTTGACGGGGTGATTTTCATTATTTGTAAAGACATGCTTTCGCGAAAATGTATAGAGAATTCATTGGCTGTAGTCAATTCGAAACGACAATTAAATTTGAAGGCGACCGAATTCCGAGGCGCGGTAGGCATTATAAGTATGATGGTAAAGACAGAGAAGGATACCGATGAAGTTATAGAAATACTGCAGAGACAAAATCCAAGATTACGGACGAAATTTTGGCGGAAAATAAGTACGGTTCGTAGTAAAAACAAACTGGATGTCGTTTTGCAGATCGACAAGTTATCAGCACAAGTTATAAACGATAAGGATTTCAATAAATTTATTGGGATTAACGCTGTTCAATTTACATTGGGGCATTTGCAATCTTTGCTTAAACCGAAAGCCAGTTTGGAGGAGCTGTCCAAGAATCGTGATAAGAAAGTGGCGAAAAAAAAAACTAAAGTCTCCTCACAATTGACAGACTTGGAAAAGAGCGAATCGCTAAACAAGTGTTACGATTACATCCAGGATAATAAAATGACGGAATTTGAGAACGAAAAGGATGACGTCGGAGAGTACACTAATGCTAAAGATTTAGATCCGAAAATCATAAACTCTGACTCACCAAAATCACAAAATGATTACACCTGTAATTTTGATTGCCGCGACGATTATTGCAAAATGTTTTTGATGGTACCGCAAAGCATCCTGCCAGAGAACAAGGACGATCTGGGTATTATATTCGATTTGCTGGAAGACAAAAATCCAGGCCTCAACACTGAACTGTGGCGGGTTTTGAGTGATGCTCACTGTTCTAAGGGAAAGTTTTCCATACTCATCGACAGACAATCCGCCTTGGTGATTAAAGGGAAAAATTTCGATTCGAATCTTGCTGGTGAGAAACTGAAGATTGTTTTGCAACGGTAAATCTATTATTACGATTAAACTACGATATTCAGACGATGTGGCTACCAAACGTGATCTGATGTGGCTTCCTGACGTAATCGAGTAACGTAACATCGAAAATGTGAAAATAGTTTTATACTTTTTATATACGTATCTACTTCATTGACCATTTCATTCATGAGATATAAGATGAATGTCTATAAAAAATAGATTGTCTATGGTTGAATGTCTATATTTCCATAGACAATTTTGGATATAGCAGGCTGATATAGCGCACTGCGTATCCCATGGTTCAGGTGGTTTCTACTATCGGAATCATAATCTCCTATTTATCCATGACAGTAAGGTCGAAAATTGAATTAGATTTTAGCATTATTTCCACATCGTATTAGAACAAATTAGAACTAAAAAGACAGTAATTGTACACTTTATTGATTTTTATATTAAGTACTCGAGTAGATATACTATTTAATCTTATACATTGGCATTGTAAAATCGATTCATTATCAGTTATAAAAAACGATCACGAAAGACATATCTTAGTAGTGTATATTGCTTTCCAATCATGTCTGTCTAATACCATAGACACTAGATGTCAAGTCAGCAACTATAAATTGTTTTGCATGGCGTTCAATAAAAATATGGCCGGACGTATTCATGTTAGGATATAGACAATGGCCATCTATAAGCGATATATTGAACAAAACAAAAAAACCACCTCGACGCCTGTACGTAATTTGACTTTCTTTTAATTATGTATAATAATATTAATCCGTCTAATGAAATTATATAATATAACAATTCATATTTTAATGCGCGATGCACGGATATTCCATGCGGGGAGCAATTTTATTCCATTCAGACCAGTGACATTTTATGCGGTACATGTTTCGCATCTAAGTGCTATTATAAAATTATTTTACTCTAATTATTCGTGCTCCTCTCTAGTTTATAATCTATACAATTATTAATATTGTTCGTACAGTGTATTGCGTGAATCAGTAAAACGTATTCATGTACATGTGTGGAATATTAGATTGTCCAAAGCGCGGTCCATACGCACCTGGTCATACTGTGATGTGACGTCATCACGCCTCTACGTTGGCTTGAAATGTTGTATGCGTTTTTTCTTCTAAAGTGTACACGTGTTTTTAGTTTAATTTAATTTGTTTTCGTAGGGTAAATTTTGTTTTCATTTGTCTTTATTATTATATGCTCTACGGTTATTATGTGTCATTGTACTTTGCTTGTTTTTCGTTGCTAGCGTGCTGTGTTAATTGTGACTTTATTAAATTTAAAAAAAAATGAGTGCACGGCTTTTGGTGTTTTTTTTTTAATTTGTGTCTCCTACGATTTCTTTAGATCTATAGTTCAATGTAGTAGATTGTATAAAAAATATTTTAACTCACAATATACCCCTCAATCCGCACTTAAGCACCGTGGTGGAGGATGCACCCTATTGGGATACTGGTCCTGCCCAGTTTTACATACAGGATAGCTGGAGACTAAGACTTCGTACAAACTACGATTCTGACATATTTCTATCGCCTTTTCTTATTACATCAAAGTCGTTATAATGATTGTACCTGTATTACATCATAAACATTTAAATGTAGCGAACTGGCATACAATACACCTGGCAACTCATGCACAACGAACTTCAAGTTCAAGAAGGGGCAAAAACCTTATTATGATAGACTCACTGACGGCATCCCAGTCAATTTGTTTTGAAGTTTCTTTGAAATCCAAAAACTTTAATCTAAATCTGAAATCTTTATATAACGTAACTTCACGACTGTAATTCCCAAAGAGGTAGGCAGAGGAGAGTAGTACACTTCAATGTATCAACAGTTATGTTTACTGCCCGCTCTGGTCTATTGCCATACACCGGGCACATATCCAGACTCCGAGCCACTACTAGAAAATCTACGTATAACAATCCAATAGTGTCCGACCCGGGATTTGAACCGAGGACCTTACAATCTGTAGTCGCGCTTGCAATCAACACGACCAAAGAGAGGCAGTCGAATCTTTAAATTTTTCCCATATTTAGCCTGGTAACAGGCAGACAAGCGGCCTGCGGCCTTATTCGCTATGACCAAACGCGCAAGTAACGCGGCACGATAGTATTGTAGCGCCGCGTTACTTGGCGTTTGGTCATACCGAATAAGGCCCCTATTCTTAAGTGGTCACTGTAGCTTATGTTACCAACTGTAAAATAGTCCTGTCACTTCTGGTGTTGTCACATGTCACAGCCGAGTGTAGTTATTAATTTTTGCTAAAATATTAACATTTGCAACGTCCGAAGAGGGCCCAATACATTGTGGGCTTTGAAAGTTATCTTTGTGTTTCTCTCTACTCTACTCAAGGACTAGAGCTCGCTCCACATTTTATAAGTGCTCGTATTAGATATTTGTACATTGTATCGACGCATTACATCATCGACCTCTTTTAGTTTATTACTTGACAATAGGCGTCCTTATGCACTTTCATGGGAAAATTTTAATTATAACTCTAAACTACATGATTTGGGGAACGCAGATCGAAGCTTCTCGCATCGCTTACGCTGTCTCATTGTATACGTAATTTTCGTTCATAGCACAGGTTCTTAGACTTATTGAATCCACCGACCCATTTGGGTGGCTAAAATTTGCCAGCGCCTCTTGTAGGTATTCCCTACTTAGGATAAATTTTTATTCCCTTTTTTAAACGCTTCATATCCCATTTCCGAAATCAAACTCACTTTTGCAATGCCACGTTACGAGCTCAGTCAATATCAATTTTACTAGCCCCACGGACGTTTCCAACACTCTAATGCGTGATGGTCCACTGTCAGTGGACAATGTTTGGTTTAGAAGAAGCGAGCACACTTGACAGTAGGCAATGTACATACATGTTGGCGCAGCGCACAATTCCCGGGCTACAGCGCACACTGAGGCATTTGTGTGTGGTGTGCGGTTTGCCCACCACTCTCTACTGCGCTCGATGCGATCTGACGCCGTACTGCGGCGCCGACTGCCAGCGCGCCGACTGGCTCAACCGCCACCGGGCCGTCTGCCACAACCTTGCGGGGTGAGTGGTTCCCTCTTTTATCTTTCCACTGTCGGACAGGGGTCTCCTTTCAGAATAAGAGGGTTAAGTGAGTGATTGGCTTTTGTTATTATTATTTAATCGCCATAGTACCAGGTCTGATAGACAGAGAACAGTAGGTTTAGTGTCAATTATTTCCATCCTTGTAGACCCGTCATACTTCTTCCGCATTCATCATCTCTGTAATGTATGAGTTGGGTGGCACAAAATCGATACCGCATGATATAATCCGATGGCCACCGAGAGAAGGGTTCTGCAAGTGATAGCTTGTCACGTCTCAATGACTAATTGAAGAATCACCTTTGGATTGTCTGAAAATGGCACTGTGTTTAAATTCTCTGTCCTTATAGACCTGCAATAATATGACCTTAGTAAATAGATCTTCCAAAATGCCGTTAAAGATATGTACATCACATTTTTGTCACTGGCTTTTTAATTACGCGTGGATGGTGGGGGGGAGTCGATTAAACCGCTCCAACATATTAAACATTACATTATTACTTGTTTTAATTACTCATCGCTTCGCTAGATGGCGTTACGGTCTAAGACTTGAATTTCTGAATCCTAGTATTGGATAATGATGTATGTTCGTTTCACTCGGAAGCTTGTCCAACCCGCGCAAGACGTCGGAGAATGCCCGCGAACTGGAGCCGAGGAGCTCGCGCAAGGCAGAGGATAGTACTGACCCGGAACCGAGGTACGTGGCTATCAATAAAACCCTTGATTTTCTATCTTAAATTGTCAGATGATATTGGGGAAATACCCAGTACTTTATTCATTCAGCAATCAACGAAATATTTTATTAACAAAATTAATCAAAAATTAACAAAATTGTTCTTCTTCGTCGAGTCGATAGCTGGTCGTGAATGATCAGCCATCGAGGTGAAAGGACAAGTGCGCCGGGCAGTATACGTTCATATTCAATCAGACATGGTCGCTGTTCGGGGAGCCTCTGACATGCACCCCATATTAGTTCTATATTATTGTTGGCAACATATCGGATCGTTGAAATGTTTTATATTTTAATGTGCACGTCTCCATTCTGTGCTTGTTTAAAATGTATAATTTTCATAATGCTATGAAGGTGATTATTATTATTTAAGTTCTCCTTATATTGGTACGTAATATACATTTAAATAGACAGATCTTTTTATCACTCAGGCGGAACGTACACTCACACTCATAATACAAGAGTAAACTTTACGGAAATAGAAAGTGCATACTAACCACATCGTATGAAATTCGGTTCGTATACGGCTAGCACGTTCACGAGGAGTGTCCTTTAATGAGGGTAGTGATATAATAGTGTTACACAACGAGCCAACGAGAGACCGCTCGGTCGCCCGGTATCACTATCATCTTTCACAGGGCTTTGCTGCCACAAATATTTGTCATCATAGTCAGCCTGTTTAATTTCACCGCCTGCCTTGAGTGGATTTTGTCCAAACCCCCAAGCTGCGCATTGTGGGTATATTGTGTTATTTGTTTAATGAACGTATATAATTCTCAGCTCCGCGCCGATGGCCCCGCTTCGTAAACCCCACGCTTCGGTCAATCCCAGTGCCAAGCGTGGGCCGGTGCCGCAGCCAAAGCAGGTATTAGCGTCATCGACGCTTTTATCCTCCCGCTGTTGGATGGCGCTACTGGGCAATAGTCGTTATAACCCTGTTACTACTGTAATGTTTTTAAACATAGTTACCATAGAGTATATAGGGAATGTTAGTTTATACAAAAATAAAAATGTAATATACCTAGCGCCATCTAGTTTATGTAAGTCACATGTAGTAGTTTTTAGTATCAGTGTTAAATAAATCAGTTCGTTCCAAGTCAAATGAGCAAGCGCATTGTTGCATTAGGGAAAATATACAGTACAATTTAATGTCTTTTTCATTCACTTTACTACACAAAAAGTAATAATACCAATTCGCAGACAAAATCTGTTTCCTCGGTTTCGTCATAGAAACGTACCAGATGATCAGACAGACGTACGGAGAGGTGGGACAGTGGCTCTTAAACATTTTAATAATAATAATGATAATTACTACTAATGCTATGAATTGCGGATCGCGTTACAGAAAGTCGCGCAAGCGATAAACAACGGGGAGGGCCGGTCGACGTACGCAGGGCGCGGGCTGCGCCACGGCGCCGGCGGCTACAGCGGCGCCGCCCCCAGGCACGACCGCAGGCCCATGAACGCTTCCAGAACGGGCGAGAACAAAGCTAACAATGGTTGGTCTTCCTTTATACATTTTAATATTCCATTTATGAAATTGATTTTATTACCGCCTGGTTGGGCGTGTTGCAAGCGTCACACCCAATCAAGAGGTCCTGGGTTGAAATCCTGCGTCGGGCAGTGTAAAATTTTTCTTAATTTACTTTTTTCTAGTAGTAGCCGGAGTCTGGATATGTGCCGATGTATGGCAATAGGCTCACCACCAGTCCCATAGTGGGACATAAACGTAAGTGGTGAAACATGGAAGTGTACTACATTCCTCTGTCTACCCCTTAAGAGATTATAGACTTGATGTTACCTTATGTAATTTGTTCCAATTCTGTGTGTGTACCTGACATAAACACCGCAATCACTGTGTATGTAGGCGGATGTAAACACAGTGGTTATATTCACACAGGTGTGCAAGCAATCGACGTTCCTACCAGTAAAATTTTGCTCGATCATTGCCGTAACATCCTCATAAAACATTTCTTACAATTTGATTGCAGACGACCAATCAAGCTTCGATTGGAAACTAGACACTCCGAGCCCGAAACGGACCATAACAGCTTCCAAGCCTGTCACAAAGGAGGAGCCAAAGGCAGCATCTGCCAACCAAGAGCCAGCATCCGCTTCTGCAC
>DWDU01003921.1:0-11195 GCA_018245575.1 Jemadia suekentonmiller
TTCTAATTTAGATTTTCTAGTAGTGGCTCGGAGTCTGGATTTGTGCCCGATGCATGGCAATAGGCTCACCACCTATTTCATAGTGGGACGTAAACGTAACTTGTGAAACGTGGGAGTGTTCTACACTCCACTGCCTACCTCTTCGGGGATTACAGGCGTGATGTTACGTTTTTTTTATATATATTATTTGTTATGTATAACTGCATTGTTGGCAGAGTTGTTATATTCTTAACTGTTGATCGAGAGGTTCCGAGTTAGAAATCCCGGTCAGGTACCTACTACTTGATTTTTCTAACTTAGATTTTTTAGTTGAAATTTGTATTAATTGTTAGGAATCTAGATTTGTCTCCGGTGTATGGTAATAGGCTTACCACTATTCCATAATGAGACGTAAACGTAATTTGTGAAACGTAGGAATGTACTACACTGTGCCTACCTCTTAGGGGTTACAGGCGTGATGTTACGTAATTACGTAACTTTACATTATATAATATTATTCTAAATACGAGAACCTATATTTATCTTGTAAGTTTAAACAGCCAGCGATCATCCGGTTAATGATCTCGTTAGCGGTTAACCACTGTTTAGTGATATACGTTTTACGCTGTTTAACAGTACCGCGGTTAACTTGAGATCGTTAGTACAAGTGCTTAACTAACTGTGAATAATAATTAGTTATGCTAAGTGATTGTTGGGGTTTCATTTGTGATGAAGAGTTTATTGTATAAAATAGTACTAAGACTCATTTTTTTATAACATCAGTACCTATATTTTCAAAGGATTGTTTACCGTAGAAAGGAAGATTTTTAAATTGAACACTATATTTAACATATAGGCAAAATGTAACATCACACCCTTAATCCCCGGAAGAGGTAGGCAGAGGAATGTAGAATGTATAAACGTATGTATATGTATACACTTATATTGAAAATGATAATAATGTCAAACTAACTCGAACGAGGCAGAGTTTACCCTCTTATAAACAGGTAGCTGTTACATGCACAGATATTTACAATGAATATGTTTCGAAGTATGTTTTTATATAAGTACATAATGTTACATCCATGTACTCAATATGATGTACCTACTCAATATGATCAATATGAGGCGTTATGTGTGACAAAGGTACCACTAGAGACGGATGCTTGGCTCGTTCCGGGCGCTGCTCGCGGCGCGTGCGCGCGCTTACCGTCCGCTAGACATTACACTTATGTCATTTACCATTGTTCTCGTTAACTGTACCTATGTTAACGTCGCAACACTACATTATAAACTCTATTACCTAATCTGTAGAGCGCAATTTCAATTGCACACCATGCAAATTATCCAAGGCGACAACGCACGACTGACTTTCAAAAGCATATTTCACGTCGTGACGATATCGTCACATCTTAACGACCTTAGGTTTTAAGGTAACATCGAAAGTTAGGTTTATGAATACAACATTTTGTAAAGCTTACAAAGAAATCTTAATGCCACAACAGGTATGGGCTGAACAGAAAAACAGCGCTTCTATCTTAACAGCAAGAGGCTAAGTTCAAACGATTTCACAGTTACTGTTACATAGAACCATCTCAAGAGAAAAATCTGTAGGGTACATGTGATTTCTAGCAGATTGTTTGTGCTATAAGTTGATCTAAAATAGATTTTCCCGCTTCTTAGGTCAATTTGATTATCAAGTTTCATTAATTATTCGTTCATTGGTTATCAGCAACATCCTTTTTAAAAGTAACGTTTTTGCTACTAAATATACGTAAACATTTGTCTAAATACACTCACCACCTATTCCATAGTGGGACGTGAACGTAACTGGTGAAACGTGGGAATGTTCTACATTGCTCTGCTTACCTCTTCGGGGATTACAGGCGTGATGATGTTACTAAATACACTCACCGGGAGAGTATCTTCGACACGCACCCGTGCGACACGCGCAGCTGGCGGCTGATGTCGCACGGCCGCACGCCGCTGTGCGCCAGCTCCACTATCCGCTGCCTCACCACGTCCGGCAGCGGGCGCCCGTTCACGAACACGCCGCCCAGTTGATTCACGCCCCCATGACCTGCAAGGATTGATTGGATTGAGTTGCGTCAATGTAAAGGGAAAAATGTTATGTGATAACCACATACAAAATACAATATGTACGAGGGGAGTGATGAATGTGGATGAGGCGCGGCAGGTCTGTAAGGATAGAGTTATTTGGCACTCGGCGCTCTCTGCCTACCCCGTAAGGGACCTGGCGTGAAGACATGTACGTATGTATGTAGGTAAAATACAATACGAAAACATTTTGTTGCATATCACAAAAGAAGAAACGACGTGTATCGAAGACAAGAGAGTTGGGTAAAAATGTTAAGCAGTATTATTGCAGATAATTTTACAGAAGAGAGCTTATTAAAACAAAATAATAAAAGGATGTTAATACGTGTATACTGACCGCGTATCTTTTCCGCGCATAGATATATGTAAGTATATATGTGGAAAATTAAAACCAGGATTTTACGGTGTAATGCTGTAATGTCAAAGATAATATATAGAGCCTTATTACTCCATACGGCTATCTGATCGCTAACCAGGTTGAGTGTGTGCCATAATAATGAGCAGATGATAAAAATAAATACATACAATAATTTCTAAATACATATTAATTTACTTAGTTGTACGTACATTCAGACATAGAGGACATACTAATATTCGCCTCTCAAATATTTGTCAGGCTCAGCAGTCACGATCACTAACTGAGCTAACAGGTCAGTCAAATCACTGGTTCATCAGGCAATATAGAAACTAAATAAAGAAATATACTACTTTATATATGTACTATACATCAATAAACTTGAACTGTTCACGACGCACTATAAACGGTTCGAAAGTCCTTTTAGGGATAATCGAACAGAAGCTTCGAGTGATTAATCAAAACAAACACCGATTGTTTTCGACGTGTCAATTCGTCGGACCGACACGGATATTATTGTAAAAGTGTACACCCAATGAGCCGTGGTAGCGGCCGTGAACCGGGTATCGATCTCGTCCGGTTTATCCTACCGTGATACTCATCGATCGGGCGTACCCGGGCATGCGATGCGCATCCGACCGAAACCGGGTACAGGTTGATATGAATTACCGGATTGGATATGGGTATACGGTTGAGATTAACGCTGTAAAAACTACGGTTAAACGTTTTCGGTTAAATGATTGCCCGGTTTTATGTATCCTATTTGGAAGAGATGAAAAAGTAACTTCCTTTTTATTGGAACATAAGCGCCTCATACTCTACATACTTTGTATTGAGAAATGCAATTCTGAACAATTTAATTGATTCGTAAAATCACACGATACATTACTTACACGGAAGTATTCGAAGTCGATGGTTACGTATTTGCGTATGTAATCTGTTAATTGTATAGGGAACAGTTCTGTTATTTAACAAAAAGTTAAGCTATTTCTCGTTGTATCCGTTTGAATGCAAATCGGTTTTCAAATTCAATACCACACTAGGTATCCCAATGATCACTTAATGTCTGGCTCCGGTTTTATCTGTCTCTATGTAGAGAATTAAAATTGTACGCAATGTGTAGGCATGTTTTTATTATTATATCATTATTGATAAGAGATGACTAATATAGGCGATCTGCGCAAAATGTACGTTAAAATATCGTTCATATTGTCAATAAATTGTTACCAATAAATCTTATTAAATGTCTCCGTGTTGATTTAACAGACGGTATGGGGGCAAGCTGTCGTCTCTACTATTCCGACGGAGCACAGATCGCCGAACTTTGTGTTACGAAGTGGTTTCGGGAAAAAGATGCGGGATGTATTACATAGGTACATCAACGTGTGATACAGGTTACATAAAACGATATGACATGTACGATTCCACAGTGGTTACAAACGGAGCACAAATTATTGATTGTTAAAACAGTTTGAACTCTATATAATGATAGTTATAGTTAATAGGTTTCTTAAGCTCTTAAAAATCCATTAAGTACTGTAGATTAGACACTGTAGATACATGTCTTGTATACTGGAGATTGTTTCGTTGACCGTGTTGGTTGCAAGGGCAACTGCCGATCGGGAGGTCCTGGGTTAGATTCCCGGATCGGGCACTCAGATTTTTTAAATTTATATTTTCTAGTAGTGGCTCGGGGTCTGGAAACGTGCCCGGTGTACGGCAATAGGCTCACCACCTACTCCGTATTGGGATGTAAATGTAACTGGTGAAATGTGGGACTGTAGGAACTACATTCCTCTGCCTACCACTTTGGGGAGTACAGGCGTGAACTTACGTTTATATATTGGTATCAATGTAGGTACTGTTAAAATAAAATTCCTCTTCTTTTCTTTTTTTCTTTCTTTCATTTAAAGGTCTAAGGTTTAAGCTTCAATTATGTTATTTGGTGTAGGTACTTATGCAAATCTCACGTTAAAAAAACATAAGGTCATTCACACCCAAAATCGCAATCTCCAAGATATTTTCGCGAGCCCAAGACGGGCAGAACACTTTCTCGGCGGGGGGCGCACGAGGCGTGACGCCGCATCGATCGGTCACGCCCCTCGCCCGAATCGATAGCCGTCCGGCTGTTTGTTTTGATATTCACGAGCCTCTGCCATCCTGGTAGTTTCTACACATATTATCATTCTGCACATATATCAATTTGGTAAAATCAAAAATAAACGAATATCAAAATAAATTCGGATTATAATTGTAAATTAGTGCGAAGAAAATACAAAAGAAAATTTTCTATTATATTTATGTCATCACGCCAGATCCTTTAAGGAGTAAGTTGAAAGCACCAAGAGCCAATTATCTTCTATCCTTATAGATTTGTCGTGTCTTTTCTACATAAATCACTCACTTCATATCTGCAAGACGACTTGGGAAAGCCAAGAGAAAACTTGGCGGCCCTAAATAAAATGCTAGCAGGAACCGAAGCACCCTCGTTCCGTAGTAATTAACCGTAATGACAAGATGGCCGACCGGAAGTGGGGACGCGGGAAAATGTTGCAGGTGTATCCTCTCTAGGCGAGAATAGTACTTTCTTAAATTGTTGGTACATTATCCGATACGGTATCGTTCTCGCTAATTAATTGGCGCAATACGGTTCCAACCTTACATGGGCACAAGTTCCAGACAATATGCACTTCTCTCATAACAATATAAAGTATATATGTAGATAATCTATATAGGTATTGTTTATAAGCTTATCAATAAATCAATATCTTACATTGTGGAAATATAATTATAATTAAAGCAGTGCAATTTCTAATGTACACACGGTGGGTCAAGTTTTATGCAAAGTCTAGGTATAATATTGGCTATAAAAATATTTTTTTTTAATTACTTATATAATTTTTTAAATGAATATGTAAAATAATTAGGCCGGTAGAATACCAGATGTTAACGCTCGCTTTATTTCATATTTACAGTCCAAATCATTAGATAAATATATGCATCAGTTCAAAAATAAAGTAAAATGTACATTGGATAAAAGCTCAGTAGAGTAGGCGGTGCAAGGAGCTGTGCTCTGTTATACCCTACCTGGGGATTATGGGCAAAAACTCCCTAAGGGAGACTGACGTCGAGCGTTGACCTGAAACAGGCTGATGACGATGATGACGATGCGAACAAAGTCAATAAAATTTGTATAGATATGTACAATTTTATCGACGCTATCTGTTTCCAGCAGCCATCTTGTTTCATGCTATTCATTTTGATAAGCTCGTAAAAGACTTTATTCTACTCCAGATGGATGTAATGTAAAACTGGAGGTGAATTCATAAGGTTCTGGATTCGTATTTATGTATTCAGATTTTTCATATGACCTAAAATGAATGTGGTAGATATTGAAATCGTTTTGTAGCAGAGCAGACGCCTATTTGTTCTGATTTCTAGACAACGTTCTAGGTCAGCTATTTAATCATATCCTTTCTCAGTACTAGATGTTTGGAACGTAGATAGTTATGCGCTTTTTATATACGACACAGTCATTATCGTCTGTCAAATATCGTTGATCGTTGTAGACTTTACACTAGGTATAATAATACGAGTACAATTGACACACGAGTTGGCCCAAATCTGTATCATTGGCTAATAAACACTCCGATGTCATATATAATATAAAATGGTAAGTAAGAAATGTTATTTGACAGGAACATGTGATATGTTAGGGATAGGTATATTTTTTTTTTTGTATTATTATAGAACTCTGTACCCAAGGGGTCTTTATATTCGCTTTCTTATACGTTACTTTGAGAGGGTTCATTCATATTGCTGTTAAAACAATAATGTGAAATATATAATACATATACAATAATAGATAACTATATACAGTAACAGATACGTGTATAGTAATAGATACATATACAATAAAAGGCACGCGGCAAATACGTATGGTATACAAATAATTTTATAAAATAGACATTTAAAATACAAACGAAACTACACCCCAATAGCAAAATAACTACATCATTATTACAACTTCCGTCGCATCCGCGCGTACGGAAACTCAAAAACTCAATTTTATCTGTGGCCACAAATTTAAAAGTTAAAAAGCGAATGCACGTCCACGTCCAATTTGAAACGGGGAGGGGAGGCCTTCCGGCCGCGTTTCCTGCGGGCCATTTCAAATTTGAATTCCGATTGGTGTGATTTGTCGACCCTGCGAATAGCGAAAAGCCTTTCGCAGGCTAGCATGTTTTTTGTCAATAGAGTTTGCTAATCGAATTTAGTGTCTATAATGTCCAATTTTTGGATGCTTTGGTAATCGTTAACGAAACTGATTACTGAGTCGCTGTTACCTTCAGGTAATACTAATTGAGGTTCTTAACATAGGACAGGTAAAATTTGCAATATAAAGGCTCACGTATGCGACGACAGATGCATATTTATTTCTTCGCCTCATTACTTACTTCATACATTTATGAATTTATGAAGTAATGATGGCCGCTGACAATCAGGTTACCTGATATGCGGGTCTACTCTTTACCTGCTTTAACGTAACCAAGAAAGTTCAAGATATTTCGATCATTCACCGATCGATTCGATATCTATGCTATTCTTTTTCCACCGCCCACGGATATCTACATGGCGGCGGGTAGAAAATTGTACTAAAGTATATGTACCTCTGTCAATTAAATAAATCGAAGAACAATACTGAGAAACCTATATTTTTAATTTGTGTTAATTTTCAACCTGGATAATGCTCGGGATAATTAGCATAAACGTAATTCCTACAGGCGTTCGGTGTCTTTTGGTATACAACCGTGGGTCATTGCTCTGCGTTCCTACATCCTATAATTAAATCAGTCTCGAACGATCCCATACAAAAAGCATGCATGGGTGTGTAGCAAGCGTGACGCGGGGTACGGTGTTCGTCCTTGACTGTATGATCGGTTAAAGGTTGTATGCCCTTCGTTTGTGGAAGCATTTAATTCTGTTTTAATTAAAATATAGGTGGGTTCAAAACTAGATAATCAAGTATTGCTTGGGTATTTGGGCAAGGCGTAGGTATATCCGCTTAAGATTTCCGAGATCCGAAATCCAATAATATTTAGAATATACTTTTAGTCATATTACAATAATATTTTGTAAAACCTCACATAGTTGTCTGATATCAAACTAAGCAGACTCGGTGATATGATTTACAAAGAACTCAGTTACAAACTCATATATGTTTTTAAATAACTACTTACATTAAAAAGTCACACTCAGACACACTAAAACCTCTAGTGGTCATCACCAAAATATTGCTCCTGACTGTGAATGTATATATTCAATCAACAGTTCTTGCATTGTAATGAAATATAATGGGTATTATACGTTATAATAATAATTATGTAATAGATGTGAAGAGAAATATAAAGGGGAGCGACGTTATAAAATAAAATTATGTGTCATTTAAAAGCATACACTACAGTGTTTAATTTAAAGCTGTGTTCGAGGCAGAGGAACTGTATTATCATGCGTGCCGGATGCGCGCCCGCCGCCGCGCCGCCATCTTGTTTTAATTCAAAAAAGGAACCAGTTTTTAATAGTTACGTTATTATTAACGTGCTTTTATTATTCGTTGTAAGCTCCTTGGTTATTTCTGGTAACGTATTGCTTTTAACAGACTTAGACTGGCCTATTGGTTGAGTGTTGGACGCTTCTCACCGTTGCGCCAAAAGTTAGATTTTTACTCAGGACAATAAATATTTGTGTGAAGAGCACGAGTGCTGTTATTCTGTCTGTGTGTAAACGTTTTATGCACGTATTTATTGAAAGACATATAGGTACATATATGTGTGTAAATGAGTTGTCTGGTAACCATGGCACAGGCGCTGTCTAGTTTAGGATCACATAGCTGAGTGTGTGTTCGCAAATCTTTAAAATTTTTCGTCATTTAGGTATTTTTGTTTTTGTCTTCTGCATTTAAGTGAAGTTTTGTATTTATATTTAATTCCTTTTTTAATCACGATAGTGCGTTTGAGGTAAGAGAAAAAGAATACGAAATGAGTACAATACTTTCTTGTAGGTACCTAGGTACTAATATTTTATTATTCGCATCTATTACTTCTTATGCATTTTATATAGCGATTGCCTGAAAGATAGGTATTGGTTTATACAGAAATACTTATTTTGCCTACCTAATTCTACTATTTACAAAGTTTCATACAACTATTCTCCTATATAATTAAATATTAGTGTATATTGTTACATTTTATTATATATTGCATCATTTCAGAAATTTTCATTGTTACGTGTTTACCTACAGGTCAATTGTGCATTTTTAGGTAACTTAGAATTGATTATGCTATGTTCATTACAATTACAATCAATTCAATGACTGTCACATTTTGCGCAAACTCTTGCGCAAATGGCACAATCAATCCACAATTTATTTGATAAAAAATGAATAAGTTTATAAACAACGCAGATAAATTATGTAGATAAGCGTTATGATTAACGAACGCTTTTATGTAACGTAACGTGAATCGGAGCCACGCAACTAACAGGTATACATCACACTCACCAAGTCACATCACGTGCTCTCTAATTTTAAGGCAGTAGAGTTCAAAACCGTTCAAATGGTGCGTCATACTGTGTTGCAACAACAGCTATAACTGGTCCTATTTCAACAGACCGAACCGACCACCTTTCTAAAATCTCCACAATTACTCGCAACTGGTTTCAAAACGAAGATCTATACGTGATATATGCGCCTGCGCAGCTCGCCAACCAATCAGAACGCCCGGTTCCGTGTGTGCGTGACGCCATGTGTGGATAGCGTAGGCTATACGTTCGTTAGTGTGCACCGTGATATATGAAACCTTTGTATGTATGTAATTTGTCTCGGGTTACAGCGTATGTCCCGTTGCTGTTGTATATCATTAGCGTATTCTATTTTGAACTTTATTCCGTTAAGATAAAATATATGTTCCTGTTTGTGAGCAACAGCATAAGTTGGTAATGTGAATGTCATTCACTTCTGAGGCGCGGCGTCTTCCCATACATAATGTATGTAGGTAACCGCGTATGTTCGTCCGTGCCTACGCCATTGTTCGGGGAATAATTTTAACGTGATCTATGCAGTGACTCAGGTATTAAATACCTACCAGGAAGTGAGTGTTTAAATCCAAGTACCATTGTAGGTACTGTACTGTGGTCTTGATGTAGTGCCTTTTTTTGATTTCGGCAAAAACGAAGGTATTCATTAGTTTCCAAGTGTGTTTTTATTAATGAACTTTGACAACTCTTCATTATATGAACATTGAAAATGAGGAACTACCTAACTGTATCTATATTTTATATTCTGTATCTGTATTTTATAATTGCTGAATCGTTACTAAAGTAATTTTGTATGAAGACACCTTGAAACTGTACAAAAGGTATGGGATACTTGAAATATTTTTTTTTATATGACCTCCTAAAATGGTGAAATGAGGAGTGATATAATATGAATTATTGAAGTATCTATGCGAAAAGAAGCTCAGACCACAGCTACCATTGAGATATTAAAACGCACATTAAAATGCGAATTCTCTTGGAAAGTAAAAGAATATGTGCATTAAATTTCATTAACACTGGCGTTCGTATCGAAATATTTAGGTATAATACTAAAAATACACTGCTTAGTTTCAAAAATGGGGCACCAAATGTGTTGGGTAGAAAATGTTGAAATGATCAGGTTAATAGGGATGTAGTTAAGGGGTACCTACCTGTGATATCATACTTAGGGGTACCTACTTGTCAACTTCAAGGTATCTTTTGGCGTTAGTGTCTATTTATAACTGTAGGACTATTTATAATTGGTAATCAAAACACAAAAGTGCATGTTTTCTTACTGCCTAAATCTTCCTGTCAACCTTAATAACCTCCTGTCATAATGTCGTTCTGATGTCATTTTAAAAGTAAGTCAAACACCCGCTAAAATGTTGATGTATCATATATTTATAAACAAGATCGCTACTAAATTGTCTGTTTAAAGACATTTCGTAGCACCTGCAAAGTCAGTTGTTGTCAAAAAGAAATGTCAACTTACTCATCTGATGTTTCGTACCTTATTCGTAGATAACATATGATAAAAGTGAGCTTAGGAGGTTCTAGAAGTATCTTTCTTAAGAGCTTCTAGAAGATAAGTTTGCATTGTCCTGTTCTGTAAAACGTGGGAACCAATTTCAGTTACATTTTCAGGGATACCTACTAATTAAACTTAAGTCAAGCAGTTTAAAATGTCCTATCTGATATTAAGAATACTAGCTTTGTATTTCGTTTATCTACCATGTATGGCGCTTCCAATCGTAAATTTCGTAGAATGAAAGCACGATATGTACCTAATCATAAATATCCACAGAGCTGTCCATAATTATTTTTATTTATCATAACAATATATGTATTATAACAGGCTAATTTTATAATATAAAACCAAATAAAATGAACTTATTACCTAAGTATTATTAATAAGTAAGTAGGTATATTGTTTGTATGAATCACTGAGTCGGAAGGCCAGTAATCTGTTCCTAATTATCAATGAATATACGAGTCTTTAATATCCAAGAATTCGCAAAGTTACAGCATAGATATAATCATATCCAAACTACCCTCTTCCCTTAACACTGTTGCCCATTCACGGAATTCAATGCTATCAGATAACCTTAAAATAGAGGTGACTTGATCCGCCATGTTCTATCTCAATTTGGTTTACGCATACGCCAAA
>DWDU01003922.1:0-11194 GCA_018245575.1 Jemadia suekentonmiller
CTGGTGAAATGTGGGAGTGTTCTACACTCCTCTGCCTATCTCTTCGGGGATTACAGGCGTGATGTTACGTTTTTTTTGTTACGTTTTTTTGAAGCTCTAATGTAAATTTTCTCAATATTGTAGGACTTAAAATATATAATATGTATATATTTTATTTTTAGTTAAAACTTCATAATTTTTTTAAATATAATTTTATTATAGTTTATAAATATAATTTGTTTTGTGTATTTGTATTTTTTCATGTGCATGTAGTATATTAATATAGAACTGGTACTATGATGTAAATTATATTGTGCTCTTGTGTTGTCATACTGGACATGCCAATGTACTGCTCCATTTGTCTGTGGCCTTACACATTGTAATAATAATAGACTGATAATTAAGGCGATTTGTTAATGTTACCTACATGGCCACTTCCTGTAAGATATGACTTCTTCCATGAGGAATAGATTCCTGTTTAGTTCCAGAGTTTTTTCTTTACGCAAATGACTTGTCACTTACTTGATTGTAGTTAACTTGTCACTGTATACAACATTAAACATTTTTCTAGAGTGAGAAGTAGAGCATAGGTTGTAAAATTTTGCTTCATCCATAATTCACTTTCAAGATTAAAGCTCTTCTAACTCTTCGTACACTTCATAAATTAAGAACTGTTTGATTTAAACAATATTGTGTTTTTGGATATGGTATATTCCATGTGTTAGTTCAACTATATATTTTAAATGTAGAGAAGGTATTCATTTTTAATATGATATATTACAAAAAAATGTGTGATTAATTATTAAATCCCTCATTTGTCATTGATTCCTGATTTTCTATTGTTATAACATTGGCCCCATGAATGCTTTAAATGGTCAAGAAAGGTAGCTCCTGATTTGTGAAAGATTAAAGTGGCATATGGTAATGGGGAATGAATGTTGTGGTGTCAGGAAAATAATTTTGGCTGAATAATATTTCACCAAAAAGGAAAAAGCCTTTCAATTCTACTTAGAATTGTCAATTATCAGTTAAATTTACTGAGTACCTGATTACTATCCCATAGATTATTGGATGTGGCTGCCTTTTTTAAATTAAATTAAATATTGGCCCTATGTTGATACAGTTGGTGTAAATCAACATAACTTATATAAGACATGAAACAGGACCTCAACTATGACTGATGTTATGTTTTTCCAGACTATGCTTAAACATTCTTAGTTTGAGATAAAATACATTGCATTTTTAAAATTCTTTACTTAAGTGTTTTTTTAATAAAACAAATGATACTGTACTGTAAAGGTATTTTTATTTTACCTTCATATTGTAGAAGAGAGAGAGAACAGTGCTTTAGAGTTTTGCCCAAGTTCCAGAGGTTAGGGGCTTGAATTCCAGGAGGTACACTCATCAACCTAATTATTCATTGTTGGATATGGGACTGTTGGTCATAGATGTTTATTTGTAGAGTTATGAGCTAGTTGTATGCACGTAATTGGCATAAAACTGAAGCCGTAAAATGTTAACACTGTTCTGACCATTAAAAATATGTGCTTGCCTGCTACACACATCAAATCGAAAAAACCCTATACAACACTTAGTATTGGATTAAATCTGGATCTGATATTGATATTAATAAATAAGATTCAATTCCATTCAAAATAACTACTGTTTCCAAAAAACTGAAACCGTTTTTTTAATATGATATCATCGTTATATGAAGTAATCTTCCATGGAATTAGTTGAACGATGCTTAGCACACTGCTGTCGGCTAAACAATCTTTATCTTGTATTTAAATAAGACGTTAAGGCCAATATTATAATATTAGTTCTTAAGTTTCTCGCCAGAGGCTCTTGTGTGTTAAAGCGTATAATAAATAAGTACCTAATCGTTTCGTATAATAAAAGAGGTTTATCTAATGTTCAGAAGATATTAGTCTCCGAGAATTGTTTTCTAGCTAAAGTATCAATCGAAGAAATAGTATCATTTGTACCTTTCGAATATAACAATATGGTAACTTTTGATATGGTATAGTACCTACGTAGTTTCAAATTATTTTTGTTAGCTGAAAATTGTTAAGACTATAATTACTATATCATAAAATTTAAGCATGGTGTACATATGAATAGAACAACAATGCTATGATACTTATAATTCTTGTCTGACATTCGTATCTAAAAACTATTCAAAATGTATAATGTTTGTGATAACTAGACAACTCAGTCATGCCTACATTTTAATGTAATACATAGACTGCCTTGTTGGTCCTGTGATTGCAAGCACGACAGCTGATAGAGAAATCCTGAGTTAAAAACCTAAGTCGGGACTGTACTTGATTTTTCTAACTTCGATTTTCTAGTAGTGCATCGCAATAGGCTCACCCTCTATTTTATAGCGACACGTATAAGTATCTGCTTGAACGTGGTAGTGTAGGTACTATATATACTTCTCTGCCATTGTCTTCACGGATTACGGGCGTGATTTTACATAGGTTGCCCTATTACTGTAGTGGATAACACCTGGCAACGTAATTTGACATATGCCAAGGGCGTAACGTATTATTGTTAGTAATAGAGAGCACGCACTACTGAATTTGAATGTTAATGAATAATTTAATGTAACATCACGCCTGTAATCCCCGAAGAGGTAGGCAGAATAATTTAGTCCATTTAATTTGTAATATTTTACTAAATTAAAAGTGTTACGATATGTAATGTTATAATGTATGGTCCAACCAATATATTCGCCTTAACATGACACTACTTTGATATTCTCGTCGCGAATGTTTTTATACGAAAATTGTCTGGCGCCATGGCGCGTTGCCCATACGAAATAAACCTCAAGACCGCCGCTAGTGTATGATTTCGCCAATAGGGCAGGCGCTCCAACTGTTATGTGACAAGCTTAGTGCCAATTTAATACTCAATAATATATTTATGAGGACTCTATTGTACTTAAATTATTCATTGACTGATTGATTCTTATCTAATTCCTACTGAGTTAACACGAGAGGTAGGTATTGGTGGTATAAGTGGCGCCATTTGCGCCTAGCGTCTCAAATTTTTTTTTTTATTGGTTTTAAACAGAAATCTTAAACGATAATCGTTGGGAGCCTGCCGCAGCTTATTTCATATTGAAATGAACAACATGGATAATTTAAACATGGCAGGAGGATAATTATAAATGCTACTACTACTGTTACTACTACACTCCTCTGCTCTTATTCAGAGATTACAGGGCTGACGTTAAGTTTAAAAGCTACAAGCGGATCTTTACATTCTTGTTCTGGGAATTCATTTATTGTAATTTTTAGGTATTTTGTTTTAAAAGTGTACCGAAATACTAAATGGTGAACTGAATAAGTTAACTTAAAAGACCAATTACTTATATTAATCTGAATGATACATATGGTTTTCATAATGATAGATATATATATAGGTTTTCTGTTGTTTTTACGAACTTATTATTATTTTTATTTATTATATGTTATATATTATATTATTATTTTTATGATCGTACGTTATTTCCGTTATAGAATGGGGAAAACTAGCGGGGTTAAGGGCAACTAGCGCTTAAACCCGACCTACCAAACAGTAATACATGACTTTTTTCTCAACCTTCAAGACCCTTCTTAACCCTCTAATATAAAATCTCTTATAGAAAAATTCTACTTATATACGCATTTAATACAGAACTAATTGATATTGCAAACAGATGTTCATGATAATTTACAATCAGACGGTATTTCCGCTTCCTTTTTTTTCTAAAAAGATAAGCTGGCTAAAGTCGTTGAACAGAGACACCCTTGACATGACACCCAAGTTCAGTGATCTAAACTGAATCGCTGAAATAAAATATCTGGATAGTTTTTTGTTTGGATCAACACCCGATGAGTGTACAAAAATGAGTCAAGCATCTTCTCCTGTTTCATATTTCATTATGTCATCGTTTCATAATTAAACTTTACCTTTTTAGTTATAAAAATATTTAGGTACTTATAATTCGTAAATAAAATCTATTAATAAAATGTGCCGTCCGCATAGTACATAAACTATACATAATTTTAACAATAACGCGCTTTGTATTTGAGCTTTCAATCTTTTAATGTTCCCATTACTTTTTATTATCTGCACAGTCCATATACTTACATCTATTACTACTACCAATAAGGCAGGTACGTTAGGATAGATTTAACTCCATTTTGAGTTATTTTGAAAAGTTTACTCATTTCGCAGTACCTACCTACTTTCTGGTTTTAATATAATAATAAAAGAGTTTTTACATATTTTCCATCCAATTTTTTGTAGCGCTTCACCACTTTTATGTAACATTAACTGATATAGATGTATTGTGACCGCTATTGAATTTATGTTGTGTATAATGATGAATTTTAAATTTCATTTTGATTGTCACAGTCTTACGAAATTCAAGACTATTAATAGGTGTTCCGAATTCTTTTCGCTGTTTAAAATTCGGACTTCTTCAATCGTAGTTAGAAATAGCATTATGCCTTTCAAAGTAGCGCAAGCAAGACAAATAGTTTGTATACATTTTGTCTCGTCCATGCGACTTAGGATTATAACAAAATATGGTTAACCAGTTTTACATGAACAAAAAACAAATTAATAACAAATCAATGGTGACTTATGTTTCATATTTTTTGTTTCGGTTCATTAATACAAGTCCAACTATTGGCAAAAAAAGTATTTATTCGTTCCATTAAAGCTGTTAGGTACTAAATGACAACTTAGAAAAAAATTACAAACAATGTAGATACTCTGCAGAATATCTTTGATTTGACGCCAAACAAGTGCAATATTGAAATATTTGGATCACATTTTATATTATTTTTATGCCTGTAATGCCTATATTCTTTATTGTATAATACCTATATTGTTTATTTAATGTATTTTCATTGGATCTTACACTTTTACTGGTTTTTAAAAAAACGTTGATAAATACAAAAATTTACAAAACAGTGTCAACGTCTTTTATTTAACCGTCCTCCTGTATATAACAATGACAAAATGGGCATAAGCGATTGCATATTACATTTATATTATAGGTAAATATATAATACATTAAAATATGAATGTGTAACAAGATTTTTTTACGTATATCGATATGTTCTGCAATGCGACGCGTTATCATAAAGGATATGTTTCTGAAACTTTATATGACATGGCAACATAAGAATCGTCTAATTTGTGTCAAACAAGTAAATTCCGGATAATACACAATTATCCGGATAACTTTCAATTGAACATTATTTAAAGTTTAGTCCAAATATATGATATTCACAATTATATAATCACTAAAAAAACGCGCCAAATATTGTCATTAGTCAGTAACGTTAAGCCCCGCCCACTACCATAAACAAGCGCCATAGAGCCATAAAGTATCGCATCCATCGAATTAATAAACAGTGAACAAGTCTATAAAAACCATTAACAATTAGACCGGGCCGTATTCATGATTTACGACGGCAAAGCTCCGCCTGTCGGGTGTGATGGATGCTATTCGACGTTTCTTACGTTAGGTGAATTTTGATTGAGCGCGGCTAAACGTACAAGCGAGTAGCCTTTTTTGTAACTTTTATTATAGTACCTACTAGATAAAGATAAAATCTTAGCAACACTCTGAATTAATTATATTTATTAGAACAGCATCATTTCAAACTAAACTGAACTGATGTGTGTAAATTAAAATATGTATAGTGATTTGTGTATATTAAAATATGTTCAATTCCCAGGTCGAGCCCTATTGGATTGTTCTAATGACGGCCTCGTTGGTTGTGTTGGACGCAAGCGCGATCGCCGATCAAGAGGTTCTGGGTTCAATTCCCGGATTGGACACAATTGCATTGTTCTATTTTAAGTTTTCTGATGGTTCAGAGTTCTGATGGTTCTGAGATGGAGTTCAGACTCCGAGCCACTTTTTCACTTTAGACAATTCCAGAATTGTGTCCGGTGTATGCCAATGGGCTTACCACCTATTCCATAGTGGGACGTAAACGTAGCTAGTGAAAAGTGCGAGTCTACTAAATTCCTCTGCCTACCTCTTCGGGGATTACAGGCGTGATTTACGTTAATTAATAAAATAATATTACCATTTATAATAAGCAATAATCAGCATTCTCTCTCCTTAGTTCCTAACAGCATAAGTTGAGCTTATTAATTTCCTTTCTTTTGCCTATTAATTTCCGTATTAAATTTTTTATTATTATTATTTTTAAAAATGGATTTTAATAACAGCAAAATAATTATGAGATAAAAAGGTGACAGCTTAGCAACAAATTACAGGTACCGTTAAACGATTAAACCAATAACTTAATATCTAAAAGAGAATTCTTATTTTTCGTTTGTTGTTTTTCACAAAATTATTTTTCAATAGTCGACCTTTGCGTTGAGGTCGTTCTTTGAACAGTAAACCTATATATCATCATTCATTATCATCTAAATAAAATGAATGTGCATGTAAATTTCAGAAGGTCGCCTATCAAAAACTGTACGTTACGGATTTAAGATATGTATTTTTCAGTATTTTCAATTTGGACGTCGTATTCCTCACGAGTAACGGAAGGTAAGGCATGTAGGTACAACTATGGCAACATGTTAATATTGATTTTTGAAGACATTTTTAAGTTAGACTAGTTTATGCAATCTAACAAAAGGCCAGATATAAACTAAAACTATTTTTAGAGCTGTTAGAGTTGATAGTTCTTGTGATTGCAATTATAGTAATAACAATTCATCATAGCAACTCGTTCCTCCATCAGATTATTTTTACTGGCATTTGACCAAAGTTGTTTTAGCTTCCCAGACACATTTACGAACTGTACAATAAGACTATCCGCGATTTTTTCTCAGTTGTACCACACACGTTGTGTACTCAACGATTGTATGAAAATGTCTACGCGTTTTGTTTACATCGCGTTAATTAACTAACTAAGAGGCTATTTGGTCACAAATCTGCGCCACACTGGATGACCAGTTGAATTGTTAAATCACATAAAGGAAGGACCTTTAATGCTCCGGTAAGTAACGACAAGCGGAAAATGACATTGAATAGATTTGCATGTTGCTTAAATATTTTATCAACAGGACTACTTTAATAGAGTTTAGATTGAAGTATTGACTTTGAAGCGAAATAGAGGTGTTCAAGATGAGAGGTATTGTTCGGGATGTGCTTGCAGAAGCACCCCTAAATAACAATCCATGTGAACATAACGTAACGTCACGCCTATATCTATATCCCAGAAAAGGTAGGCAGATGAGTATAGTACACATCCACGATTCTATAAAACAGGGGGTTGAGATCGGCAATATCCGCCCTGAAATCTAGACTATTATTAGGAATTTTATGTTAGAAATACCTAATAGCGGCCGATCCGGTGATAGAACGCAGGACCTCTCGATGCGCAACCGCGCATGCAGCCACTTGGCCAACGAGCCAGTCAACAATCCATGTAAATTATTTTCATTTAAAGTAATTCTCGAAACGTTCCGACTCCTTAATCTACAAGTCGCAAAATGTCTGTTAAAAATTTCGTAGAGTGCAGTCTTTTTAGAATCAAGTGTTCTAATGTAACATCACGCCTGTAATCCTGAATAGGTAGGCACAGGAATGTAGAACTCTCACGTGATCTGTGCTGAACAAATGATGTAGGTACATTTTAAAATTAAACATGTAGATCCATGAAAATTGAACAACTTTTGGATTAATTTATTAAATCAGTATTAATATATTTTTTTAATTTTAATCAACGGTACGATAAAAGACCTTGTTTATCATGCAGTCTTTTGTCAGAGTTCAGATAGTGTCAGAGAACAATATGGTCCGATGACAAATGCATAATGTAACACATTGGCTGCCTACATGCATTGCTTGACACTGAAGATATTTTTTTGTGTTGTCGTCTGGTCCCAGAGTTTTGGGTAATGATAAGAAGCTCAGAGGACTCCGATATATTTCAGAGTGGGTAGCGGTAGGGTAAATAAAGTGTAAAGCGCCCTCAGACTAGTGGTCAGCGAAAATTTGGGTGACGAAGTAAAAAAAAGAATTTAAATTATATGTATAAGTATGTATTTAGAAATACATGTACGTATGTATTCTATCCACTGCCTAATTACCATAAACTATGTACTTATAATTTGTTATGAAACAGCAGTGTATTAGTTGTAAGAAAAACAATGTTATTATTGAATTAGCGATCGCCGTTCTGGTTGGTCGACTGGCTGCAAGCGCGACTGCTGATCGAAAGGTCGTGGGTTCAAATCCCGGGTCGAATACTATTGAACTTTTCTAACTGAAATATCTAGTAGTGACTCGTCTAGATATCACGGGCTATATGATATGGATGCATTGATGTGCCCAAAAATTCTAAATTTAGGGACAATGCAGTTCCCGTTAGGGTATCTGGTCTTAAAAGAATTAACAGGGCCGAGTATTGAGCCCTAAACCAACAGTGTGGATCTGAAAAACCGAGTTCTCGCCGCCTTCCGACCTGAAAAGCAGTACTAAGCCGTAATAAATGTAATAAAATTCGCCAAGGGAGACGCAAGCCATCTACCAATCAACCCCCTTCTACAATTAATAACATTACACATGTCATATTGAAAATAGATAAAACATTTGTTGATAAAAACGAGAATATTAAATACGCATTGGTATAATCTATATATAAATATATTATATATTAATAAGTAAAAACGCATCAGGCATATCTCTGATCTACACGGGTGTAGCTTGGTAGGGTCTGTTGCAATTGCAAGCACAGGTTCCCTGTGCAATATGTATATATATGTATGATTCAAAAACGCTCTGTTTTTATGTCTCGTCTGATCACACGATTACAAACTTACTGTCAAATGTCAATACTGTCAAATTATGACTGGTCGCAGCAACGATGAATCGAGTAGCTGCGTTCTCGGTATCGTGACCGATGTTTGAAAAGAACTCCCGAACACACATCGATGTTTATATAACAATTGCTTAATGCAAATTTATTTATATTATTGATCTAATCAATGACTGTTTTGGGTGTTAGAATAATTGACATCATCTTGGGGTTGTTTTTATCTATTGTTCGATCGATCTGTCCCATTGGCTCTACGGGGTTAACCTTCGCAGTGCAACGGTAATAATTTTCGTCCGAGTTGCGTGCAAAGGTCGTAACGACCCCGTATAATTAATAGCCTATTAATTATTACGATTTATTTATTGATAGTAACAGACACTGTTTTGTTCTTGTTAGAACTACGCGCGTTTTGGGTTGTATGGTATATTTACAGGACATGTGTGACTTTAATGTTTACAATATGAATAGCTTTTGTAATATGAGATTTGTTTAAATACCGTGGTAGTAATAATTTATAATAACTTTAATATGTAGTTTATTTTAAAGGAGGTTTTTAAAATGCCTATTGTAAATTGTTAACAAAATTTATTCAGATAAAGAAAAACTTGACATAATAAGTAACTCTATTAATGTATCTATAACTTCCATATATTATATCTACATATTGAGAGTTTAGATTTAAACTCGTAATATTGGATACTCGTATACGTTTCATTTTTTTCGTAGAAAATGAACAGGGTTACTTTAAGCAAGATGAGCAATTTAGGGTTTAGTTCTCACGTCGGTGACGCGTTAAACCATTGAAATCGCAGTGTTCAAGATGTGGATGTGTAGTATATAAACCGCCGGCCGCGAGGAAGGAAGCATCAAGTGTTCATTACACATTGAGAACATAATTAAACAAAAAGTGTCAAAAAATGAATATTATCATTTCAACCATCATAGCCGTTTTGGCGGCAAACGGTAAGTTAAAAAAAATCTTTACATTTTTTTAATATTAACATTTCGAGTAAAAAAATAACGTACTACTATTCGAGTTACAAATAAATAAAACAGCGATTAGTTTTATAAATAATAAAGTTATGTAATAAAAATGAAATAGAAATAATATAAACAAAAACAGATTTACGTATTTTCATTCTAGTTTCAAATGAGTTTACGCGATATATTTATGAATTTATAATACCATTATTATTTAATATAGTCATTTAAAAAGAAATTATCAATTGATAATAAACACGTAACCTGAGAGCATACGTTATAAAATTCACAAGTAGGTACAGTACGTAACCAGTTCATTGGAGCATAAAATCAGATAAACTAGTTCGGTATAAGTGAATATTAATTATTTAATAAATGCCGGAATGAATGAATATTCAGGTATCAACATGGTGTTATTGGCTGAACAAAGTCATGCGAAATATGTAATATCTTCCTTTCGTATTGCATTGGATCAATTTGAATCGCACAAACATCCGACGAATTCTATATACACGCGTAGCATGGTTCCCGCGGTTTTTTATATTTGGCCATTTTTTTTACGCTCCGTTCGGAATATTTTCAAATATTTATTGCCAGTTCGACTATGTATTTTAAAAACGCTAGTATTATTTTGATTAAATTAAATTAAATTAAATCTTTGTTAAAATGCAACAAATTATTATAATTAGATGATTTTATCTATCACGTTATGTAAACATATGAGAACATAGCCAAATGTGCAAAATTTTCGACGTATTTTATGATTTTTATGGTGAGTTCATATATGATTGTTCTCCAAAAGTCTGTTGTTAAATACGTTTGCTACCACTATACAAGGCCCTATAATACAAAAAGCGTATTCCACTCTGGTGGAAAGTGGGTTTTTTGCGAAACAGGAGCTCCTGTATATGTTCTAGATACCACCTCCGCAAGAGTTTACCTAACCGGAAATAAATAAGTCACTGATATAATCACTTTGTAAGCCAGATACTCTTTTTTTAATTTCAGTATAAATGAAATACTTTCGTAAAAGAAACAGTAGCAACGTAACGTCACGCCTATTATCCCCGAATAGGTAAGCGGAGGAGTGTGGTATACCCCCACGTTTCACCAGTTACGTTTATGGCCCACTACGGAATAGGTGGATGTAATAGAATCTATTGCCATGAACCGGGCACAAATCCAGACTCCTAGCCACTATTAGAAAATATAAACTAGACAAATTCTATAATGGCCAACCCGGGAATCGAACCCAAGACCTCTTGATCGGAAGTCGTGTTTGCAACCAACACGACCAACGAGGCAGTCTAAAAGAAAAATCGTTGAAGATTATGATTGTCATATGTACCTACTAAAGCAAATAATAATCAGATAAGCAG